>BOPN01001103.1:197200-204700 GCA_017312705.2 Penaeus japonicus | reverse complement strand
TAGTTTATATTCTAAAATATTATTAGATAAGTCCAGGCAACCCGGTCTAGTAAACGCTCTGATTAGCCAACATATTTGGGAGATAACTATTTGTATCTTTCCGTCAAAGTTGATCTGCTCCGATCTGGCTCAAGGGATGCGCTATAGCTGATGCCTTATTACGAGAATATGTCTTTATGTAATATTTGTATCTTCATGTATTTGAAATTTAGTCATATTCATCATATCTAAGCATCTTATATAATATTCATATCGACTTCCCGATTGGTTCCTTTGCCTTCAGCACCGTTCCCGTGAGCCCTCCCCCCCTCCCCCCGCCCCCGTCCCTTCACGGCGTGAAAGACCAATTCACTGTTTTCATGAAATCAAAGCGGTAACCCATAGCTACAACAACCAATGAAACAAGCATAGAAATATTACTAAATCACGTTACCATTTCCAATCTCATTAAACTTAATTATTAATTAACTTTAACTATAAAGATAACTCAAACGATCACAATCTCAGGATTAATAGAGAGTTAAAGTGATTTTCAGGAATGAACATGCAAGGATCATGAATGTCAATGAGGAATTATCGAGAATCCAGAGTATGGAAATTGAATCATCAGTTGACTCGAGTCAGATGTGTCATGAACACGTATTATTTAGCATGTGTACGATATTATGCTTTAAGCATGGAAATCTATGCAATGTATTGAAGAGCTAAACTTGATTTAGAATTTTTCTTTTCTTTTTTATAGGTTATGGTGACAGAGTTCTATTTCATATCATCTTGAGTGTATTTCTGATTGCCTTTATCTTGCTTTTGTTTTTGGTATTTTGCGGATTTTGTTCTCATCTTTCTCTTTCTCTCTCTCTCTATCTCACCCTCATCCCTTCCCCTCCCCCCTCTCTCTCACCCTCACCCCTTCCCCCACAACCCTCTCTCTCTCTCTCTTTTCTCCTTATCACCGCTACTCTTTGTCCTTCTCAATTCTTTAGAAGGATAGAAATGGACCTTGTTGATTCCACGATATGACGATTGATATGATGATTTAATAAATTGTTAATATTTCACTCGTTTCCTCAGTCAGTTTTGATTTCTTTTTCAGGTAACCACATTGTTACTAGTCAAATGAAGGTGAATATTCATCGATCAAGAGAGACAGAGAGAAAAGAGAGAGAGAGAAAAAGAGTGTGTGTGAGGGGGAGGAGAAAGTGAGCGAGAGAGAGAAAATGGATAAATAAACATATTGCTCTTTATATATACATATATATACATACATATACATATATATGTATATATATACATATACATATATATGTATATATAAATAAATACATATATATACATATATATATATATATATATATATATATATATATATATATATATATATATATATATATATATATATATATATATATATATATATATATATATATATATATATATATAAATATATACATACATATATATATATATATATATATATATATATATATATATATATATATATACATGTATGCATGTATATATATATAGATAGCATGTATAAATATTGATGTATATGTATATACAGTATATGTGTGTGTATAAAGATATCTCTCTCTCTCTCTCTCTCTCTCTCTCTCTCTCTCTCTATATATATATATATATATATATATATATATATATATATACACACACACACACATATATGTATGTATATATATGTATGTATATATATAAATAAATGTATATATATAAATATGTATGGATCCATATATATATATATATATATATATATATATAAATATAAATATATATATATATATATATATATATATTTTTTTTTCTACCTGACACGGAATTGAACTCGGGCCCTCTGAGTGAGAATCCCGGTTCCTAACCAGATCACCACGACGACCCACTAAAAGGATTGTCTAACCAGATGCCTTACATCCATCAAGGAAGATACCTATATACTCTTAGCAGAGCAGTGATTGCGAGGTTTTTAAGACAAAACAGGTTATATTTAAGTTTGAAAGATGGTAGAATGCAGTAACGCATTTAATATAGAAGTACAAATTTTACCTCCCTGACAGGGAATTGAACTCAGGTCCTCTGAGTGACAATCCTGGGTCCTAACCATTTCACCAGGACGACCCATTTATAGAATTATCTAACCAGATGCCTTACATCCATCATGGAAGTTACCTATATATATATATATATATATATATATATATATATATATATATATATATATATGTGTGTGTGTGTGTGTGTGTGTATACACACATACACACACACATTCCACTGCAGGACGTAGGCCTCTCTCAATCTTTTCCAGTCATTCCAGTCTTCTGTCCTCTGATTACATTTCACTCCTGCGAAATTCGCTATTTCATCCCGCCATCTAATCATTGGTCTTGCCCTTGGTCTAATTGTGTCATGTATTTCCCATTCTGTTGTTTTCTTTGTCCATCTGTTGTCTTGCCTCTGATATATATGTCCAGCCCACTGCCACATTTTCTTCTTAATGCTCCTGAGTATATTCTCTACTTTTGTTTGTTACCTGATCCACGTGGCCCTTTTCTTGTCTCTTAAGCTAACTCCTAGCTTAAGCCTTTCCATTCCTCTTTGAGCACTTACTAATTTCCTCTCGAGTACCTTGGTTGTAGTCCATGTTTCTGACCCATATTTCCTGATGGGGAGAACACTTTGGTAAAAAATCTTTCTCTATAGACATAGTGGCTGACGACCTCGTAATATATTACTATGTGTACAGAAGGCACTCCAAGCTAGCCTGATTCGCCGTTTTATCTCGCCTTCACAGGATGTCCTCGTCTTGATGAGTTGCCCTAGGTATACACACTCATTCACTGCATCTAGTATCTCGTCCTTTATTTGTATTTGCTTAATTGGAGTTTGACTGTTGAACATGACTTTAGTCTTTTTCCATGTTCATTTTAGTCTTTTTCATGTTTATGAATACTTCCACCAAGCAAGCTGTAAACAGCTTCGGTGAGATGTGTTGCCCTGCCTAACCCCCTTTTTTATTGGTATTTTATTGTTTTCTGCTTGTATTTTGATGGTTGCTGTGCCATCTCTATACATATTCTCTAATAATCTGCAATATATTTCCTCTACTCCTTGTTTACGAATTGTATCTAGTACTGCAGATATCTGTACAGAATCAATTTGTTTTCATAATCTACGAATGCCATACACAGGGGCTTCCTATATTCGTTTGTTTTCTCTTTTATTTGGGCTTGTGTGTGGATATGGTCTATAGTTGAGAATCTGCAGCAGAACCCTGCATGTTCCCTGGGTTGTTTTAAACCTAATGTATTGGTGATACGGGCTGTGATGAATTTTGTGAACAGTATAGATTACTGAAAGGAGGCTTATAGGTCAGTAATTCTTTAAATGTTTTTTGTCCCCCTTTTTTGTGTATTAAAATTATTATTGCATTTTTCCAGGATTTCGGAGTTTTACCGACGCTTATACATCTGTTAAAATGATTGGCCAGTTTTACTGCTGCAATCATTTATATTTCTTATGTTAAATTTGCATACATCCTCTTTCTTCTTGTTTATCGTCTTAGTCAGCTCTGCTGATTCTATCTTGTCTCTGACTGATGTTATTTTCATATCCATATGCTATTTCATAAGCTTTTTCATCTCTACCGAAAGCTTACTGAACTTTTCTTTTTCGTCTTTACCCCCTATTTCAAGTGGAGCTTCCTTTAATATTTCACTGAATTGGTCGTTCATTTGGTCTATGTCAAGATCTGAGAGAGCTGAGCATTTTTTTTGGATGTTAATACTGAATTCCGTCGCCCTAATCTTAATGTTTATTAGATTAATGAGAGGCTTCTGTATGAAATTATTTCGTTCCCTTCTTATCTGTAATTTTACTCTACTTCTGACCAGTCTATGGTGGCTACCAACATTTACTTTATTGATAACGGTTACATCTTGTACAATGTCGCGCCTATTGGTGATTATGAAGACAATTTCGTTTTTAATGCCGGATGGTGATTTCCATGTCCATTTCCTCCCGGGTCTCTTCTCGAAGAATATATTTATCATTTTAAGGGATCTAGCTTCATGTAATTCAATTGTCCTTTGCCCTTTCTCCTTTCTGGTGCCTATTCCATGTTTCCAGACTGAATTTCTTCATCTTCCCTTATTCCAATCTTGGCATTAAAATCCCCCATAATCACAGTAAAATGGGTTTTTGCTCTATCAGTAGCTGCTTGCACATCTTCATAGAAGCTCTCTATCTCCTCATTATTATGACTACTGGTAGGAGCGTATACTTGGATAATTTTTAGGTTATATCTGTTGTTTAGTTACAGTATTACAGTAACTACTCTTTTGCTCACACTGTAGAATTCCTTAATATTCTTTTTGAGGTGCATGTGAATTAAGAAACCTACTCCTAACTCTTGTTTGCTATCCAGGGGTTTACCTCTCTAATGTAGTAAGTGACCATCATTTAATAATTTATTTTCTTCGCCAAGTCTTCTAACTTCAGAGTCTTACAATATCCCATTTAATAAATAAAAGTTCCTTAAGCAGTGTCAAAAGATCAGATTCTGTTCTTTCATTGTATGTGCACAAATTTATTTATAGCACCCTCTGCTCTAGAACGATCCTGATCGCAGCTGTGACCAGGGGCTCCTTTACTTCCAGGGAATGAGAGCTGTTTTCTTGACTGGGAAATCATATTTAAGAGGGGTGGGGCCTGATACCCCACCTACCGGCCTTAATTGTACATGGTGGAGGGAGTAATTTTAGTCAGGATGCTACCTTTAATCTCCAATAACACGTTTGAGTTAGTCTCATGTGTTATCAGGAGATCTTAGTATCCCCCGATCTATCTCACTACCTCTTGGTCTACTCTAGTGAGAGTGGACATTTGTTTATCTACACGTGCAGGGCCTACACAAAAATGCATGCTTGCATGTTAAAGCGCTCTCCCCTGCCCGCGCTTATGTACGTTTCTATATATAGATTGTGCCTGTGCATGCACAGCGTACACACATATAAATACACAAATATGCAATTATGCATGTGACCTTGGCTATTAGGGATGCCATCACTTGGGATTGGGCTTCCATTAGGAATAATTTTACTGACTGATGCTCAGTGTGGTTGCATAATTAGATTTATGAACACTGAAAACATGACATATGTGATATTATAGTATAATGTACTTATGAACTAGGAATTAATTTTACTAAGGCCAGATGTCGAATTGTTGTTGGTACTGGTGTTAACGTGGCATCTATGGATAACGTGTAACCGACGTTTGACTCATTTTCTGTTGGTTTGCTTGGATGGTATGATTTTATATTAGGAATATATTCAGACATCCTCAAATATTTTCACACTGTATTGTATACTGGCAAATCAGTATAATAGATGGAATAACTCAATGTTTTCTTCATTTATATTGTGGCACTTTTTGACAATCTCCATGCCTTTGAAAGGACTAGCTTTTACACTTAATATCGTTGATGTATATGTGTATGTATATATATATATAAATATATATCTATCTATATATATATATATATATATATATATATATATATATACAAATATTCAAGTACATTTATATCATTATATAAACATATATATCTATATTAACAAAGCAATGTTTCTGCAGTGATCAAACCAACGAAATGCGATTTATTTGCGAGTTGTACTTCTTACCCCATCATGTTCGTAATATCATGGATATAGGAAGCATGACATGCAGCCTTTGGGCAGGATTCACAACTTGTAATCAAGACTTTTGAAATATACTCTGACTTTGAAACAATCCATAAATCTCTTTACAAGTATAATTCATAATCCTCGTGCCTTCGCTCCTATTATGAAAATCCTAATTCTTGAGTGAAAGTTTAACTGTGAGCAAAAGTTTGTCGAACACCATCATGGAAGACATATTGTCGCTCCACCGCCATTCAGTTTCCAACAGCAGAACCCTCGGACGACCCAAAAGAAACCCCTGAAGCAACAGAAGAAGAAGAAATGCCAGAACTGACAGTTCTTGAAGAAGAGATGCCGCCACCGGAAGAGCCCTCTGCACCAGTAACACAGTATGTAAGGGAGACATCCCCTCAGAGGTGCAAGAATATTAAGAGATGCAAAAGGCAAAGCAGTAGGAGTCATCCTCTACACAGCCGAAAAGAACATCACGGACGGCAGTATCGATGATGAAGATGTTGCAGAATACATCAAGAATGGCTGGATGAAATACTCCTACAATAATCAGAAGCTGAAATTTGATGATTATGCCAGCATCATTGATGGAAGAATTTGGGCAGCCTCCCTAAATCTCGGTGGTGTGATTATTACCTACCTCGACCCTGAATCCTACAGGAAGAGTAGGAATGACTATGGTGAGTCCCAAGAGAGGCATGAAGATGGACCTGCAGCCAAATCCAAGTGAACCACACCATTACTGTAGTACAGCAGAACGTCCTTAAGTGGACTATGGTTCGTAGGAACGAACGGACGGGTATGTACAGAGCCCTAAATGCAGACATAGTCCTGATAAACAGTCATGGTTTAAAGGACACAGACAGGCTCAAACTGTTCCCCTATTTATGCTATCAGAGGAACAGGACTGGAGAAGCAAATGATGGGATAGCAATAGCAGTCCGAAGAGAGATCAAACACAAGATTCTCGACGACTTTGATGAGATGCTGGCAATAGAGATAGAAACCAGCAGAGTTCCAATAGTAGTGGCTACAATGTATCTGCCTCCAAGAAGGGCAATTGTTCCACTGCATGACTTGTACAGTCTACCTCGAAGAAGATTACCCACATACATAGTGGGAGACCTCAATGCCAACCACCCAATGCTAAACAACAGAGCAGGCAACCAGGTTGGCAATGCTATTGCTAGAATGGTTGTAGATGGAGATCTAATCCACATTGGACCAGACTTCCCTACCTACATAACAGGGAACAGGCAACCACTCCAGATATTGCACTCTGCAATAACGAGGCCCACCACATGACGATGGAACCGAGCCCTGCAATCACCTGTCCATCATCCTCAAGATAACATCCAACCCAATACTGAAAAGCCTAACTTCTAGCAGATTCAACTTCAGAATGGCTAATTGGGAAGGATTCAAGGAAAAGCTCCAGTCGAAGCATGCAGCCAACTTGAGGACTGCAACATTGTAAGAGATTGATGATGAAGTCCGAAAGGGGTACAACGATGTTGAAGTTGCACTCGAGCAAAATGTACCTAAGACCAACTACAAGGCTGACACCAGAAATAAGACTGCTAAATTTACAGTTGAATCACTTGCAGCACTATGCAGGAATTCATGGATGGACACAAGACCTGCGAGCAAGATACAGAACAGTCAAAGAGAACTCTCACAGAAATGGAAGAGAGCAGCAAACGACCAGTGGAAAGACCGTGTCAGCAAAGTGGAATGGGAAGAAACGAAACATATATATATATATATATATATATATATATATATATATATATAT
>BOPN01001103.1:195000-197100 GCA_017312705.2 Penaeus japonicus | reverse complement strand
TATATATATATCTTACTAGGGCAACTTGTGTTTTTTTTATAAGGTTTGCAACCATTTGGCAGATACAGCAACTGCCATTTTCAAAGCAAAAAGTTGTCAATTAGAAATAGTGTTTTTTTTATAAGTATTATTATCACTGACATTTAAACAATGCCAAAATTTAATGGCGAGATTGACTATTTCTTTATAATTATTTTTATTATGACTATTGCAATGTATCACTTATATCAATCCTGTTGTCTGATGTGATTGTATAATAAGTTATATAAATATAAGAACTTACCATAAGAGCTTAATACAAATAATCTAATATTTACCCACAAACAAGGTTCAAAATATGAGAAGTACTGAAAGTGTCAATCTCTTGACGTTAACGAAATATAAAAGTGAAACTGCTTCGCTTCAAAATTACATAAAGGCCACAGTGGTAGCAAAACTAATAACTCTGAAAATTGAGACATTATCTAAAATACTCTATTTATAATGATGCTGATTGTGACTGATAAGTATGAGAATTATACAACAAAATGTTCAATCAATTAAGTAGTGACATCATACATATATTAAGGTAGTACATTATATTGAAATTTTATATAATTTCTAACAGTAATGATAACTGTATTGTAATTCAACCTGACTTTTAAATGTAACTTGTCCCCAACTGAATTCGTCTCTCGTTCCCTTGGCTTAAATCATTGCCTTGTAAACCCTAAAGTCCAGTTTGTTGCTCATTATTTCTCATTTGAAGAAATTGCTGCACAGCCTTAAATCACTATTTTTAAAGATATCAAAAGCAGCTGGAATGACATTTTTCGTTCTTTATTATTGATCATAAGTCATTCTCTGACCATAAAGACTTGTAGCATACGTTCCCTAGGCTAAATTCTGGCCAATCCGTAGCCTTACTTCATCTGGCTGTAAGTCTAGACAAGACTAAATACACAAACAAAGTTAACATAAATCTATAAGACCTCTCAAAGTTTACAAGGCTTGACGACCATCTTCTTACATGACAAAATCAGAAAACAAACTTAATAGAGTACTTAGATAACTACCTAAAGGAACAATCTATTGCCAAAGAAATATTTAGAAAATTGTCTCCCTTTGAGTTCTTCTGTCCTGGTATAATACTTGGACTTCCCAAAACCCATAACAAAGATAACCCAGTTGGAGTAATTCATAGTGCAATGGGCGCATTTAACTATAACTCAGCCAAATATTTTTGCCCCCATCCTTGTACCTGTCACAAAGAATGGATTCAGTCAAGAGCTTGTTTGAATTTGTCCCTGAAGTCACCAACGCAAGCTACTCTAAATTAACAGTGGCAAATTTCGATATTGCATCACTATTTGCTAATATTCCTCTTGACGAAACCATAAATAGCATTAAAGATTTCTTATTTAAAGAGTAGGACAACGTAGAAAGTTCAAATTATACCCAATCTACTCAACTTCTTGACCTTGCTTTGATAGATTCCCCTTTTATCTTTCATATCATATATGTTTTAAAAAGATGGAGGATCAATTAGTTCCCCAATTGATGTAATCCTTTACTTTGCCACTCGGAAAAAATGGCTTAAAGATTACTCCATGACTACAAATCAGTTTTCTATAAAGAGAAGTTAATGACTCTTGTTACTCAAAAATCTAGCCCAGATTTCAAGTTTCGTAAAATATAGGAATTTCAGACATCAGAACATCAAATTTACTGTGAAATTGAAACTAATAGATCCCTCCCATTTCCTGACATTCATTTAGCTATATTGGATAACTTTATTTCAACGTCGGTTTTTTCTTCGGTTTTCCGTAAACCCACTTTTAAAGGTCTTATAATTTATCCCCGAACAGCTCAAAGGCAATTAAATTAAGACCGTTATCTTTAGAAGTTATTACAATTTTTCTAGTTGGCTTTCGTTTCATAAAGAAGTTGAATTTTTGCATACCTATTTCTTCAATAATGGGTACCAACCATAATATGTTTTGAGAATAAAATCTTATCTACAGTAAATAAAAAAAGATACAAGAGGATAAATCAAAGGTTCATTATATATTTTTTCTCTATGTCCTACTTGGCTACCATATAAGAAAAAGCCTTAATAAA
>BOPN01001103.1:152500-157500 GCA_017312705.2 Penaeus japonicus | reverse complement strand
CATTCTCGCCTTTGTCCTCACCCTTTGTAGGAACCTGTTTTAGAAAACGACCTCGCGGTATTTGGATATTTAAAAAAATAATGCGTTCTACAATTATTTATTATGCAGTATCTACACAAAGCACCAAACAAATCATTAGCAATAAAGTACACGAAATGTAAACAACATTAATTATGAGCAGCAGGAATGCATATTACTGAAGATCGTGCACAGTGATATACCAAACACAAGGCAGACGAAACCTTCGATCTTAATCGTGATACAAAATTCGTCAGCAGGATAAATTGGCGTCACATTTTACCACAGACAGGTAGATATCCGGTTATTGTTCGTCCTCCCTTAATTACAGTGACTCAACCGAGCCGTGAACCGTGAATCCTGAATCACTCTCTAGAATATTGTTTGTTTGTTAGTGTGGATGTTTAAGTCACTGGCTTAATAAAAGTGAGGCAATGGGAATCGGAAATACAATGCTAGATAAGCGTATATTCATTGATATCAAAAGTGAAAGGGGAGAAGAGGCAGAGGGAGGGTAGCGAGAAGAGGAAGATAAATGGAAGGGGGGGAAGAGGGATATAAAGGGAAGCAAAGAGCGAAAAACTGAATGGTTTTGGCGGCATTTTGGGAACAAAAAATAAGCGACCTATCTGAATAAAACTCCTATATGCAGATTTAGTGTCCGTGAGCTTTGGACATCCGTTTCAGGCACATCTTTAAAGCAAAATTAAAACATTTGGTCCTTAATATATTAAACCGCTTACTGTCGCCATTTTTGTTTTATCAAAACTAAATATTCTCCTTGGCAGCTTTAGGGTGTACTTTGTAACCAATCCACTTATATTGACAAAATCCTATATAAATCTCTATAAATTCCCCCAAACATAAATTTTAGCATGAATAAAGGCTGTGTCCAGAAGATTCGGACATAGGGAAGCCGTAATGAAAATGAATAGCATTGCACTAATCAACACTTCTTCTGTTTGGCCGGGATATATTTTCAGTTTTGTTTTAATTTCCACGCATAGCACTGTATATCACGCTGTATGCATGCAAGAGCGACCTTGTGTTTTCGCTGGGAAATACGATCCTAAACACATAACGGAAGTCAAGAGGGAGCTCATTTGTTCGGAGGAAGCTGTGTCTTAAAATGACGATAATAGTGATATTACTACTATTAATAATAATAATGATAAAGGTAGCAATGATAATGATAGTGATATCATCATAGTAAAAATAGTGATTACGAAATTAATGGCAATAAAGAAAAACAACAATATCAATGACAATAAAAGATGATAACAATAACATAAACGATAATGACAATACAACAAGCCTAGTCATTCTTTAATAAAAGAAAAAATAAAAAATAAAAATGTCCTACGTCTTACTGTGACTGGCTCGAAATAAAAAGAAAGTCCTTGATTCCCTCAGGCTGCCAGTGATGTGGCGACACAGCAAACCGCGCAGATATAGACACACTTGTGGATAAATCCGACCTCTGGCCTCGTTCATACCGGAAGCGAAGTACGGGGTCTCGTTGCATCGAAACACAGGGGCTTGTGGATGAATTCCTTGCGAGGGACGCTGAAAACGAAGTAGAAACACTGAAGTTTTTTTTCTTCTTTTAATGATTACGTTTAAGTATATATCAGTGTGTATTCGAATGTATCAGGATTTATGTTCATGTTTATTTATCTACTCGTACTATTTATGTGTTTGTATATGCGTGTAGATGAAGTTTAATGACGTTACTGTTAAGAGAATGCATAGAGAATCCGTGATTTTCAGTGATTCGAATCGTTGCGAAACATGAACAACTTTATAAACGCCTGTTATCCGTGTACACAATGGATGATTAGATAGGTGCGTATCGGGTACTCAGTGTTTGCAAAATATTAGAAAGTTTCATTATTTTTCTCTCCTTTCCTCTCCGCTTCGTTGTATGTTTATTCAGTTGACGTTGAGTAGGAAATCGTTGAGTGCATCAAGGGAAAAGGGATAACCCAGTATTTCCTGGAGGCACTGATGGCTTTGTTCACGATTGTGGTCGTGAAGATCCTGCGGGGAGAATTCTTGTGGTCATATGGCAGCAATGAAGGAAACTCGGGTGGAACAGTGGCTGGTGCAGAGCTGCAGTGCACGCATGTGAGAAGTGTATTATTTGCCATCTCTCTGAAACATGTAGGGTGGTGGCAATATGTCTCATTTTTTTTCTTTTTGGTTATATTTGTGGATTATAATCCGTGACCTTTATGTACCATGGGACAGATGGTAAGCGGATCTTCACCCAATAAGGATGTTCTTTGACGGTCATCGTGCTGGTCATCTTCCGTAATTGAGATTTAATTTGGCTTAAGCTGCTGTTAATAGTGCCCTTGATAAGAGGGAGCATATATAGTACTGAGATGGGTAGCTGTATCACTACGATCACCACCTGCAAAACTTGGTATTCGGGAAATGGTTCTGGAGATCATCTGATGTTTGAGTCGCTTCAGGAGGTATGGGACGGTGATAAGATGGATGCTGCCTTGGTAAATAAGCTTTGGAAGGCGTATATTGCTGCCATGGTGCATGTGAAGAGCTTTATTTAGCTAAAAGGCTGATCACAATCCTGCAGAACCTGTACTTCCTTAATAAACTGAATGAATAAAACCCACATCACAGTGAAGAGGTACCTAAACCTCCTGACAGCTTAATACATGTTATACTGTGTTGTTATGTGGAGAATTTGATGCTCTCCATCTTCTTTTAGCTTCTGAGGGAAGCACCACTGGTTATTTCAAATTTAAACACGGAAATGAAATTGACTATCAGTATCAAATAGCAAATGAAGCTGATATACAATTAACGACTGAAGAACTTCTGCATCAAGTAAAACTAGCAAATCCACTGTACCTGAGGATGACGGAATTACATATGACGTTATCCTACTCCTTGCTAAGGTACATATAAAGGGAAGAAATCCTCTTCCAGATCTCTTCAATTTATCCTATACAACTGGCATTATGTCTACCTCCTGGAGACCATCATTTCCATCCTCAATCCAGGACGCCCTGACGAATGTAAACTAATTTCACTTAGAACCTGTTAAAGAATTTTTCTCACTTGTCTTCTTCACCAGATCGAAGACTAGATTCGCCCATCTGGCATTTTGGCTTCCAGAAAGGGAAAGGAACACAGGTTTGTTTAGTACCTAAATGGAAGAAAAATACAGCCCTCTTCATAGATTTTATAGGTGGCTTCCACAGAGCCTCCCCAATAACAGTTCTTCATGAGCTAATTCTTTCGGGAGTAAAGGGCAAGCTCCTGCTGTGAACAGATAAAGAATAGTACCATGACACCTTCAGTTCTTTCGGCTAACTAGATAGGTGCTCCATAAAGGGGAGGATTGTTCCCTGCACTATTTAATATACTTATGCACTCTATCTGCAAACTCAACAATGAGTAAAGAGACCAGTGCAATATCACATTATATGCGGATGGCATCCTCATTCAGAGCTTTGACAGGAATATGTTCGCAGGAGATTTCGCAGAAAGTGTATTTCTCTTTGCCTCGTAATCAACACTATCAACTCTAGATATTTTAGTGCCAGCCTCAGAGTCCTGAGGTTGATGTATATTTCCCAAGTTCTGTCCATGATTGACTATGCAAGTCTGGTTTTAGTCTGTTACTATCATATGCTTTTAAACCACTTGAAGTCCTACAGAACAAGGCTAAGAGAATCATACTTGGCTGCCTAGTGACTGCTAAAGTTCTGGTCGTGAGGAAAGGAACTAGATTTTCCATCAGTCCACAGTCATGTCACACAAAGTCTGTAGCTTCAACCCCAATCACAAATTTCCAAAGCTCTGGCAAATGAGATTAATTACAGTTGGGTTTGCAATACCTCAATATTCCAATCTGATGCCCTCCAATTAGAGTGGAGAGCCAAAACTACCCAGATTATCCTCAGCTTCAATGTGCGGAACATTGACATCCTTAATGTCCATATTGACAGACTCCCAAGGTTTATATCCATGACTTTATCATCAAAACTGAAGTCTAATTACCTGAATTATATAGAATAAATCCTATATCCCTCTGCATACAGTGATACTTCCACTGATCCTCATGGAGAGGTTGGGATTAGTGTGCTAATTCCTGATATTTCCTTTAAAGAAATTCCACGAATTTCAGACTGGGCATGCATAGCTGATGCCGAATCAATAGCCATATACCATGTCATAAAGAAACGAATTGAACAGCGGCGTCACTTGGCTGCCTTTACTGACAGACAGGGCGCTGCACTCCATAGGTCACTGCCCAAGGAACATGATAGCCATAAATATTCAGAACCAAATCTACAGACCCGTAGGAATTTCATCATGTGACAAAGTCGAACAGTTAGCTAAACTTTTCAATGCACTGAGCTATACCATTATTTTTTATTGAATGGAAAATGTACCTGTTATCAGTTGTCTAACAGATCGTGAGAATCGGGTATGAACTATTGAAATGTTGAAAAATAATAGGCACGGCTCTATCTGGGATTATGAAAATATTGGAAATCCGACATCTACAAACCTTGTAAAGTCTATCATGGTTTGTCGCAGAGGTAGCAGGTTACACTAACGACTATGCATAGGATATCAGTATACTATACAAATTGTGCGAAATAAAAGTTTTCTTTGCCGACTAAATAAGACGGGATATGATAAACACTGTGATGCAGCCCCAAGGCATGTAAAACTAATCTCTAAATAAGCAATTTACTCAAATAGAAGTTGAGCCAGTTTGGATAGATGCTTTGACATTTTACCCTGGCTTTTTGCATGGCATGCACACTGTTCTGTAAATAAACATTATCAAAATCAATCATACGCAGAATGTCAGCCATTGCGATTGGGTTCACATCCTGTATCCGAGAGGAGGCCGGATGTGAAATGAATCCTCTGGGAAGGAATTCCCTTTATCCACAAAATGAGTTGTGATGTACTGACCTTTGCATCTTATAAACGAA
>BOPN01001103.1:137500-142500 GCA_017312705.2 Penaeus japonicus | reverse complement strand
AGATTTCATTAGGATTTAGGAATACCTGTGGGGGAGTGTGATTCCGCAGGATTTCCCTCCTCTTTCCTCCCTTACGCCTAGGTGCGAACGAATTAATTGTTGAAAGGGAGTCCTCAGTCCCTCCCCCCCTCTCTTCCCTTGTTTCCTTGTCCCATCTCGCCTTCATGACCCCGTTATAACGGCCTCCCTGACGGCCTACTGAACTTCTTTCTTCTTTAATCTTATGTGAAGAATGGCCAGGGTATTTCTTAAGTTCTGTTTGCTATGTTAATGCTGAGAATCAGATATTTTCATACGGTTTGTATTGTTTCTTCGTTTAGTTTCTTCCCACGTGCCGATATCTCACCCCCTCCCCCTCATGACCTGCCCGTGAGAAAAGGCAGAGTCGATGTTTTTACTTCGCTTTGTCGTAAAACAACCCTTCTTTTTCTATTTCTCTTATCGGACAAAGTGAATGGGAGAATGTTATTAATTGTTACCTGTAAATATTTGTTCTGAAAGTGAACCTTTACAATATTTTTCATGTTCGATTACGATTATCGAAGGGGACCCGAAATTCTATTTAGACTTTGTAAATTCTTGATAGCTTTCACTTTCACTCCGAATCTGTACTGGCAATCAGTGTTACCTTTGAGGTACAGGGCATTGCGCCAGTTACACCTGACCACCGTAACTAGTTCGCCTGTTACCCATAAGTCGGGATGGTGTTGAATTGTGTGCCCCAGAGGCTAGCCACTGTCTGACTCCCACCCTCGGCGCATTGACACCACCAGTCGTGATACAGAATAATCTTATGTATGTATTCTCAAATGCACTGCCACCTTTCAAGTACTATATCTCATGAAGTCATAGTGAGATTTTGTTTTGGGATATGCTGATCCTACCACACTTTTATTAAACCTTTAAGTTCTATGCGCTCTTTTAGTAATTTGCAAGTTCAAGCCCATGCTCACTCGAGTCGTTTCCTAACTTCACTGACTATGCAAGCTTGTCACATTATGTTGTCACTCTCACCTCATTTCACTTAAGCAATTATACCTTTGCTTTAATTACGTCCTCACATATAATGTCTCTCTATACTCGCAACCAACCTGTATTTACTGAATGTATAGTATCTTGTATCTTTCCCTGATATATGTATGTTTTTGCTGCCACCTCTTAGGGTCCACCTGTTCACTGCAGTCATTCATTTTATGTTGTCATGAGGCCTGTCTTAGTGCCTACTTTTTCACTGCAGTTACGCCTTATTGCATCGTTTCTCATATCATACACGTTACATGCTTACTAAGGCCACTGATTAGCGCCCATTGGTGCCACTGTGCTGGCCAATGAATCTGATAATGTTTTAGCTTATGGTTGAATATCACAGCTATCTGCGAAGTCTGGTGCAGATAGCCTCCAATGACCAGGAGCCCACTTGTAGGGTGGAGACATTAATTTTAGCTAGATTATAGTAGTTAAAGCCTGGTTATTTCTGTAACTAAGATATGATAGGGGCCGTCTAGTAGTGTGGTCCGAGCGATGTAAGGCACTGATATTATTTATCACGTGACCCGAGAAATTGATTATATTATTTCTACTTAATTCAATGCTTTATCATTGGCAGTCGGTTTTGACCTGACATGTCCTGTTTCCTGTGTTCATTTCCGCCTCGAAACTCCAGCTTGTCTAGCAGCTGTATTTGCTAACGGAAGGCCTGAGGTATAGAAAATGACTCAAGATTTGCACTTAAGAAGGACACAGATGGAATCCAGGGCAGAACAAAGCAGATCAGGTCAGACAGACAGACAAGAGAAAAGGCAGCTAAGTGCATTGACAGAATCCACAATAAAGACCATTACATGTGAACGTCTGTCTGTTTATTCACCGGATCACAACCAGGGCATCGAGTGCTTTACAACTGCTAGCAGCAGGTTACAACAACAGCTCCCAGTGGTGGGTTACACTTAGTGCCAAGTATGTTCGTGAACAAAATTGTAAGATGGGTTAATGCAAGAGTGAGAGAATATGTGACTAGTTTATAGAAATACAATGCCAATAACTATCCACTTTTACTTTCGACAAACTAAGGGCGATAAGAAAATACTGTGGGTGGCACATGCCGTCCTAGCGAACTGCTATGAATTTATTCATTTTATGCCATGACACAATCGCAGTGTCAAATATGTTTGTGAATAGAAGTGTGGGATGAGATAATGCAGAGTGAGAAGGGTAGACGATGTGTCTACAGTGACGAATGAGTCAGGTAGTTTACAAATAAGATGAGAGAAAGTGCAAGTGATTGACACAGAGTGTGTTAGTGTATGTATGTGTCAGTAAGATGTGTTATTTGGAATTATTCCTGCTAAACAATAAAATTAAATTAATGCTAGTACTTTCTTAATAATTACCTAGTACAATAAAATAAATCTCATAAATTAAGAAAAAATATCACTAGAGATATGAGAATAATGGTATTAAAATGAATGTTGATATTAATAATGAAACCCATCTGAGTCAGGAATAATTTCTGCAATTACTGGTTGGCTCGCAGTATGTGCAAACGTGTACATGCAACCCTGGCATATTTGGCCCTATTTCGGGAATCATTTTCACGGCTAAATTGTGTATGACAGGCGAGGTAGTAGCTTAAGCGTAAGTATGAATTCACACTAGAATCATACAAGTAATGAGAAAGAATAATGATCATGAAATTGATCCGAGTAGGGAGTATTTAGGTAATAATAGACCCGTCGGATAAGTAGCTCGCAGCTAAACGAAACATCTTATTGCAACCCTATCTTCTCTGGGCTTTATTCCGGGAAAGCCGCTTACGGCTCATTGCGTTTGTTTGGCAAGTGAGTAGCTTAAGCATAAACTTATATGCATGCCATACGAAGAGAATTTGCATAATTCGTCCATTTAATGAGACAGCTTAAAATTGGACCAAATTCGAACTAATAGGGAATGATAAATATTGTATATAATCAATATGAATAACAAAATGGGAAAAGAATGATTCATTTTTCATATTCTATATATTTGATATGAATATTAAAATTGAAAACGAAAAACGCATTTGATATCTCTCCACGTGTCTTCCAACATCTCAGAGGGGGGGGGGGAGGGGTGAGTGAAAGTGAAAGTGCGTGGCGTGACAGCTGTTCCAAGCCATGCCTACGTACAGGGGAGGGTGGGGGGATTTATGAAGGGAAATTTTCTAGAAATACTTCAAGTTACTCATGTTGTTTACATACATAATGTAGTTAAAGAAATATAGAATTCGAAAATACGAAAGAATGCTTAACGATAGAAAAGAAAAAGCAAGTAATATCATATAAAGAATTGAAATATACTAAATTACTTTCCTTAAAGTAATTCTATGGCAAACTAGACCATGGACTTCATTAAATTATTAAATAAATACGTCAGTCACTGATGAGAATATAATAACATATGTTAAAAGACTGAAAAAACCCACTGGCTGACGAAGACGTTTTAACCTTTTGCTCTGTTAAAACGCACAAAAATACGCATATGGAGGATATGGGAAAATAGAGAAAGGAGAAAGAATTGGCCTATTTTATGTACTTACGGTTATGTGGAGAAATGTCGAGCGGAAACATTCCAAATTGGCAGCGGTGTGAAGCGTTAATCGCCGTTCCTCTCGTTCTTCCTTGCACGGAGCCAGAACCATACTTGTCCTACTCTTGATGTTTGATTTGACTGGTTGTTGCAACGGCCTCATGTCCTAACAATCACTTGACACTTGTAGGTTACCGGTATGGAACGGAAGGAGATCCCATATGAGGTCGTGTGGCAAGTGAAGTAGACCATCTTTTCGGAGGCAAGTTCTTAGTTGACCAAAAGGCAGCAATCCCGTGCTCTTAAGCACTTTGTGAGGGGTGCAGAATGGATGCCCACGGTGCCATCACTTGTGAGAAGTGTCACTAATGGGCTCTCATCAAAAGTCGGATACCCCTTGATTCTTTTATTAAAGACGACGGTAACATTTACTGTGGTAGCGGAAGCTTGTTGGACGTCTTGGCTTGGCAGGGTCTTGCTGGGGTGAGGTTCGACGGGAGGCGTGTTTCACGGAAGATACGGGGAGCAGGGAGGCCGCCTCTTCCCCGTGTCTGTGGTGAGCACTGTAGCGTGAAAGAAGGGATAGGACAAGGCAGGTCATATTTATGCCCTGACCGTGGAATGATAGGTTTCTGGTCCACTTTTTCCTCCTCATAGTATATCACAGATACATGGTATCACGTGGTGACTAACACATCGCCATTAGCACCTAGAGTATGTTTCACAGAGAGAGAGAAAAAGAGAGATTGGGGAGGGGGAGGATAAAGAGGAAGGGAGAGGGAGGCAGAGGGAAAAAGGGAGATATATATATCGAGAGAGAAAAAGAGAGAGCGGGGGAGGAGAAAGAGGAAGAGAGAGGGATGGAGCAGGAGAGACTTCTAAAAATGGTGTCTCAGATAAGACTACGTGGTGGTGATAGAGACCCATAAGTTCCTGAAATTTCCGTAGCCTAGGATTACTAAAGAAGATCAAGTCGTTCCTCGGATCACAAGGTTTTACCAAACACCATCAAAATGTATTCAATACTCTTAAGATGCACCTCACCTAAGCCCCTGTCCTTATCTTTTCAGAGAGACTGTAGCTTCCACGGACTCTTCCACCGATGATTCTTTTGATGTTGACGACTATTGCACGAAACAATAAGAAGACCTTTCTGTTGGACGAGCTTCCCACTCTGTTAAAATGCGAACACGAAATGGTTTCTCCACGAAAAAAAATCTTCGTTACTGTTTCGTTCACAAAACAAAAAACGCGAACAATTCAAGGTCCCTGAAGTGCCCATAATTTTCCCACGTATGAACCCGCTTATTCATGATCATGTGAAAATGTGTCAAACCTGCCCATTGAACAAAGCTTTCACTTTCGGGCATATTCCACTTTCAGGCACGCATTACCTATTTTAGATCAACCCCAATGCCAGCGACACCAAAATTCCT
>BOPN01001103.1:130000-132500 GCA_017312705.2 Penaeus japonicus | reverse complement strand
GTTTAAGGCCGGAATCCAGACCGGATGCTCAGGTCATGATTGCTCAAGACTAACACGTCACGACCGATTCTCAACGACGAAGAAAGAAGAATGAAGACAGAAATCTTCAGAGAGTGTCAGAGTGATTACTATGAGATATTATTATTATTATTAAAGTTATTTTTGTATGTGTTGAGTTATTATGTGATTTTATATACAATATACGGCATGATTAGCCTAGTTTCATTATAATTCCTCTTCACAGTAATTAAAACTGCAGGTGTAAACGGATAACCTTAACACGTCACGTTACCAAGTTATTTTTCCGTTAAAGGAGGTTATCCGGATTTAAAATTACCCAAATAATTAACGCCCCATGCTTTGGTTTCTCTCTCTCTCTCATATTTTTAAATACATAACAAATACTGCGTACTACAACAGGCCTTCCACTAGCAACACAGCTGCTAGGGCCAGCTGAAGTTAAAGACAGAAGCAGACACAGGAAGTAGGAAATGTCAGGTCAAGATTGAATGCTAGTATTATAGCTTTGAATTATATAGCAAAGCACAATCAGTGTCTTAGGTCACATGATATGCAATATCAGTGCCTTACATCACTCGGACCATGCTATTAGATGGCCTCCATCATATCTTAGTCAGAGAAATAAACAGACTTTAACTCCTATAAGCTAAGAATAATGTCTCCACTCAACAAGTGGGCTCCTGGTCATTGAAGGTTATCTGTCCAGATTTCGCAGGTAGCTGTGACATTCAACCATAAGCTACAACAAACATTGTCAAATTCATTGGCCGGTGCTTCGGCACCAGTGGGCGTTAACCAGTGGCCCTAGTAAACATATTAACACATGTTATGTGAAAAGTATACATCACATACAAAATACTACAGTGAGTTAATAGGCGCTATGACTGGCCTCTAACAACAGGAAACAGGTACAGTAAACAGGTGGGCCCTAAGAGGTGACTCCAATAAACTTGTATATTAAGTACAAATACACAACTGCAATAGGTACAGTAAATACAGATTGGCTGTTAGTTTCGAAAGGCATTATGTGTGAGGAAGTAATTAAAGCAAAGGTGTGATTGCTTAAGCAAAATGAGAGGATAGCAACAACATAATGTGACATGATATAATGTAGTCAGTGAAATTGAAAAACAACTCAAATGAGTATAGGTTAGAAGTACTTGCGAATTAGTGAAAGAACACATAGAACTTAGAGGTGTAATAGAATATGGCAGGATCAGCTTATCCCAGCACAAAATCTCACTATGACTTCATGAGATATAGTACTTGAAAGGTGGTAGTGCTTTGGGTAATAAATACAATTAATCTGTATTTCGACAGGTGGTGCCAGTGCGCCGAGAGTGGGAGTCAGACAGTGGCTAGCCTCTGGGGCACACAAGTCAAACACCACTGCGACTTTGGGTAGTAGGCGAGCTAGTTACTGTGTTGGGGGGGGGGGGTAACATATATAATACACAAGTGCTAGCAACTTTTCTACTACTGGGGGGGGGGGCACATTGTGTGCGCATTGCACAGCTTAATGAGGGATTCTCAAATACAGGAGGAGGGGAAGAAACAACTTGCGTTAGCTTTGCCCGGCTTAATGAGGGATTCTCGATTGCTGGAGAAGGGGACGAAACAACTTGCGTCAAGACTGAATGCTACCATTATAACATTGAATTAGATAGCAAAGCATAATCAGTGTCTCAGGTTACATGATATGCAATATTAGTACCTTACAGACAGGCGTGGACCAGGTTGAGAGTATTTACCCAGCAAAAGGTAAGCTTGCAGTTGAGTGTGAAGCGAACGACAAGGAAAGTGGATTTCCTCGGTGTAAAGAAGTTTGAGGACAGGCAGGTAAGAAGTCTCTCTGGGAGGAGGGTCATGGTAGAAGTCAATAACAAAGCGAGGGTACCCCAGCTTGCCGAAGGAACGACGTAGAAAATTAATCTCTCCATGCAGATGCTGCGGGTCACAGATACGGAGGGCACGGAGAAAGAGAAGTAGCGATACCTGTGCATGGGTTTTCTATACACTGAAAAAGAGAGTCACCAGAGTAGTGAATTAAGGTGTCCAAGAAGGGGAGCTGGTCGTCGGCCTCCCATTCCACCTTGAAGCTATTGGAAGGAGAGAGGGAATTCAGCTTCTCCGGGAAATCAGGGAAGAGAGCAGGGTCATGAGGCCAGAGGGCAAGGACGTCGTCGACGTACCTCAGCCATGTTGAAGGACGAAGGGAGATGGAAGGAAGAATCTCCGCTTCGAAGTCCTCCATGAACAGGTTGGCCAGGGCAGGAGAAAGGGGAGAGCCCATAGCAACACCGAAGGTCTGAAAGTAGAAACGTCCTTCGAAAGAGAAGGAGTTGGAATCCACATACAGACTAATCAGCTGGAGAAAGACGTCAGTATGGGAGGCCGACGATCAGCTCCCCGTCTGGGACACCTTACTGGACGCACGCCATAGTTTCCACTTTGGTGTCTCCCGTTACTCAGTTAGAGT
>BOPN01001103.1:120000-125000 GCA_017312705.2 Penaeus japonicus | reverse complement strand
ACTTAGACAATCACACCAGTAATGAGTGTTAATCGATGCGCATCATATTCAGATGAGGCGGAATTGTTTTATTCTGTGACATTTGAGTGACACAAGCACTTTGGAATGAAGTTCGATGACTTGTAGTGCTCTTTCGTCGATAGATCAAGACCTAAAGGGATTATCAGGAGAGATCCGAGCACCGAGACCAGGGGAGTTGTACGTCATTTGCTGCATAGCATTTTATTAACCATCTCATTATTATTAGATCACAAAATGTATCTGACAAATCAGAATTAAACATTATTTGTGTCGTTATACCATTGCAGTAAGCATATAGCATGCCATAACTACATAATATGGAATGAAAGATCTTTGGGCATATATGCCACAAACACAGTTTACCGGCGAAAAAGTTTTTTGGTGTATATATACTAAGGTGACAGGGTTAAAGCCTTTATTCGTATGCCTCGTAAACAGGAAACAAAAGTCGAGTTCAAACTATGATCTGTTTTGCCAGATTTTTCCTAACCCCACATGGAACAACCATAACAAAAAATAAACTCACCTGTGAAAAAAAAACGATCACGTGACGCCATGATGCTTTCAATCACCCGAATACCCCATTCTATTTACACTTTTGATGTAGTGAAATAAAAAAGAATAATCATTTAATGGCTGAATTCGTTTACACGCTGTTAGACTGGAGTCTGGTTCAAGCTTGTCTTTCATGTGCTTGCATTGTAATTTCAGAGTGAATTGCCATATTTATTTTTTTTCATGAGGATATGTAATGGTTCCTTGTATATCAACACATTGAGGTATATTACAAAATAAATAGTATGTATATTCATCACAAATAATGAAGAATATCAGACACATTCAACCAATCACAAGCCAGCAATGTGCAATTGCCACATATAGCTAAAACTTGCTATTCAGTGGACAGATCACAATAAACAGACTACAGGCCCAGCAGAAAAGGAGAAAATTCCTGACTCGAATATGGTCCCAGAAGCAGATACATCTAGCGGAACCGGCTTCAATCTTGCAGCATAATGTAATAGTTACATTATGTGCTGGTATTGGTGTGTGTATGTATATATATATATATATATATATATAAGCATACACACACATATGCGTGTTTCAATTATAATCGATTATCGAAAAAGTGTTCCTATGATTTTTATATTCTAGAAATGTAATTCTTCTTCGAATTAAAGTAGATTTCATGATTGCATTTTACACTGGACAATTTACACTGAATCAACCATAAATTTCGTTCTCTGATTTATTTCTTAAATCTGTAATTTAGGGATTTGTCAGTTACAAAAGATCAAGAAACGTATTTCTAATTCCCCCAAGCTAATTTCATTTTTCTGTTTAAATATATCGCAAGACGTATAAGCACTGCGTATGTTTTCATTGAATTAGTGATGAACAGGTGGTCAGAACCCTCTGCCAGGCAACACTTGCTAGCAACACAAAGCCTTTACAACTGATCAGAGGATCAGATCCTGGAAGCTAATGACTCGTTATTAGTCACTAGTGTGAATGTGGTCATGTTTTCCTTCTCCCTCCCTCTCACTGTCTTTCTCTCCTTCCTTCTCTTTTTCATACTCTCCCCTTCCTTGTCTGTCTGTCTGCCTCTCTGTTATCTCTTTATTTCCTCTCTCTCTCTCTCTCTCTCTCTCTCTCTCTCTCTATATATATATATATATATATATATATATATATATATATATATATATCACGCTCTCTCTCTCTATTTATCTATCTATCTATCTCTGTATCTATCTATTATCTATCTCTCACTCAGCCTTCCCCTTGCTTGGCTGCATGCTTCTCTGTTGGCTCATGCCTTCTCACAATCAATCTATTCAGCAGATTTTCATCGGCTTTCACATCAGTCATTCAGAAGATTAGCAGCCCTTCTATATCCATGTATGTATGTACACACACACACACACACACACACACACACACACACACACACACACACATATATATATATATATATATATATATATATATATATATATATATATATATATATATTTGTGTACACACATGGACATTTTCAGTGGGTTACCCCGGCCAGATGCTCCCGAAAAGCCACCGACCCAGAAGTAATCAGATCAGATCAGAACTAAATCCAATGATACCAACTGCAATATGTTTTCCATCATTATAGGTATCACGAATGAGAGACCTTGTGAAGACGTCCCCCAAAAAACTATCCCCTAAAAGCAAGCAAGATTATCTCAAAAGTGAACCTAATGAAACCATTTTTAGCCACCTAAAAGGAACCAGATTAAATCTTAATTGAAATCAATCGCGAATGTTTAACACCACCCAAGGTATCACGAGTGGACACTGCTGGAATCTGAATCGTGAGTTATCGCATCAAGACGTTCCCAAAAATCCACTTCCAAAAAGTAGGATCAGAGGTGAATCTTATGAAACTAATTGCATTTCTTTTTACACAATCCCAGGTATCACATCTCAGTGATGAGGTCCCTTTGCCAGACGCCCTCCAAAAATATTTACCACCTACCTAAAAAGAAGTTGCATTGGCTGAGAATCGAACCCAAGGAAACCAATATCAAATTTATAAAACCGAGGGAACCCAAGAAACTAATAACAAATGTCGAGAACCACCACCCAAAATGCCTTAAATAGATTCTGTTAGACATTGTCAGTGGAAGTGAAGCTGAAATTAATTAAGCAATCATACCGGAACGAATAAAAGAGATCACAAATCCTACTAATGGCTCAAACATAGAACAATATAGTTAATAATTTGTCGCGGTGCATATAGTATTTGAGGTCAAAGGATATTACTGCAAGACGGACGTTAACATACTGATATGAAAAAAAATAGTTACCACCCTCACATACAGCACGAAAAAAAAGAGGACTTGCTCTGCCTACATATGGTAGAACCATACTAGCAAAACATCCCCTGATCAAGGGCTGCTTCCCACAAGCTATAGCTGATCTGTAAATAGCAACCCTTTACAGCCAACAAAGTTCGGAGGACCTGCAATTCCTGGTGCTAGGTTCAAAGGCCGTGACAGCACTGTGGAAATACCCAGATAGTAATCGATGAGAGTCAGACAGACGATGTTGCCTCGTCAGCTGATAAGATTAGTGATGAACTGAGTGATTGTGACCAGTCTGATGGTGATGCGTGAGAAGGGGGTCTTGGACTCAAGGCACTGAAACGGAATACTGTGAAGAACCACGAACGCAAAGACATTTCAAGTGTTTTCTTAAAGCCAATTAAAGCATGACTAACAACACAGCTTCCACTACTAAAAAAAAATCACATCAGTGTGATAATTAAAGAACAAAACATTAGTTTACCAAAACAGTCAATTCGTTTTGCTATCTCCTTTGTGCATTCAGTTAGGTTTGCTTCACTTCATGTTTGATATATTGGATGTAATCTAGATTTGCTAAGGTTGTTACCCGCTTGGCCCTAGACTCATTCAGGATGTGGAAGGTAAATTAATTAATGCAATTGCATATCAGAGTTATTTTTACCTTTGAAGGCGCCTAGCAGTGAATGTCTACTCGGGTTGGTGGTGCTAAGCATTTGGATTTGGTTGCATTAGACTCACTGCTGAGCTAATCTAGGGCAATGTTTTAATCTTTTAGGGCAAGGCTTCTTGGAGATGTCTTCATGGGGTACCTTATGCCTGAAATGTCATGCAGTATCGTGACACCGGGGATGGTACTAAACATTTTACAGATGGTAATATCAAAGCTGATTTAGGTTACGTTTGAATGGTGGCATTACAGCGTGTGTGTGTGTTTATACACTCATAGATTAGTGATGCATCAAAAGCTCAACATCATTATTCGCCACCGCGTTTTCAAATGATAAAAGTTCGGCATTATAATCCGCCTCGGCGTCAAGGAATCTCCACCTACCCAATATATTTTTCTTTCTCCTTCTGCCAAAATTCCTTTTCTCCCTCCCCCTTTTTCATCCATAGCTTTCCTCTCCGTATCTCTCATCTATCTGTCCTTATTCCACTTTCTGTTTTCTTTTGTTTTTCTCTATTAGCTCCTTCCTTCAGTTCCCTTTCTCTTCACCTAGTCCTATCTGTCGTGCCGTTGGTCTACGCAACTTCGGTCTTTTCATGCCCCGGCTCCTACTATGCCCCGGCTCCTACTATGCCCTGGCTCCTACTATGCCCCGGCTCCTACTATGCCCTGGCTCCTACTATGCCCTGGCTCCTACTATGCCCCGGCTCCTACTATGCCCTGGCTCCTACTATGCCCCGGCTCCTACTATGCCCTGGCTCCTACTATGCCCCGGCTCCTACTATGCCCCGGCTCCTACTATGCCCCGGCTCCTACTATGCCCTGGCTCCTACTATGCCCCGGCTCCTACTATGCCCCGGCTCCTACTATGCCCTGGCTCCTTCTATGCCCCGGCTCCTACTATGCCCTGGCTCCTACTATGCCCCGGCTCCTACTATGCCCTGGCTCCTACTATGCCTTGGCGATTTAGGAAATGTCCATATTTCCGTTGCAGCATCTTATATTTTTAAGAGGTCGCAGCGTTATGAACAAAACAACGTTTGTTTTTTATGTATAACTATATATCTGTATCTGCCTATCTATCTATCACTATCTATGTCTATCAGGAACCTCAAGCTATGACCGAGACTTCATTTATTCTATGAATAAGCAGAATCACTCGGACGAGGCTGTGATAACAAAGGATTAGAAAATTTAGTTCCTGTTCAAATAATACTTTAAGAATTCTAAAAGCAAGAATAGCACACACATATATACATATGTGTGTGTCTGTGTGTATATGTGTGCGTGTGTGTGTATGTGCGTGTATATTTATGTATGTATATATGTATGTATTTATGTGTGTGTGTGTGTGTATGCGTGCGTGTGTGTGATGTACACGTCATACATACATGTTAATATTATCAGACCACAATTAGACGAACTGTGAAGTTCACCTATAGGAAGGTGACCAGGATGTCCGC
>BOPN01001103.1:85000-100000 GCA_017312705.2 Penaeus japonicus | reverse complement strand
AAGCAATAAGCCAGCTATCCTTCGTGAAACACAGACACTATACACCAACTAGTCATATAATTCTTGAAAACGTGAGAAACGTTAAACTAATTGATGACGTCACAACAGGGGATTGACTGGCCGATGCTGCCATCATGTCTGACGCGGAATCGACAGGAATTCATTGGCTCTGACTGATTTTGCAGATGAAAACTGTGTTGTTACAGATTCTTCAGAGATGTAGCGGAAGAAGTGAGATGCAGCAGAGTGCTTGAAAGGGGGAAGATGTCAGTCAAAAATTCTGATGATACAGCAATGGTCAGGAAGGACATTTGTGATGGTTCGCGTCAGACAAACAGAAAAAAGAGAATGGAGGAATGAGAAAAAACGGGATGAACGAATGGGAAGAGATGGAGAATACAAATGGGATTGATGTATGCATGAGGATGAGGGTGTGAATTGATGAAAGAGAGAGATAAAATAATGAGAGGAGGAATGAGTGAATGAATGAATGAGAGAAAGAAAGAAGAGAAAATAAATGAATGTGAAAGCGAGATGAATAAAAGAGAGGTAGAGAAAGCAAGAGAGAAGGAATGAAAGAGAGTGAATGAATAAATGAAGAGACATAGGACGAAAGATTCGGGAGAGAGTGAATTCGTGAGAAAGAAGATTGTTTAAGGTGGCGTAATTGAAACCAGGTTTCAAAATCCAGACTCAGCCCAGGCTCCTGAGCCACCCTCGGCCGCCCAACCTCCTGTTTGGGTTATATTACGATTCCCCCGGGCTTGGTGTGTCTAGGATGGCCTCAAAGGGTTTTTTTTAATTATATCATAACTAAGTGATGACATCTAACCAAACTTCTGAGACGATCATAGACTGTATACTATGATGAAGAAACTATGAAAATGAATAGCAAGAGAGATAATGATTAATCATCAACTGATCTGGTGGACAACGTGGATAGGCCGTGACGTCAACATTACCTGGCATTTCCTTCGAGTCGGTGCGTCGACCTTGGCTTCTATAAAATATAGCACTTTCTATCAAATCAATGAAGCCCTTTGGTAAAATATTGACATAAGGCGAACTATCTTATAACAAGGGGTATGAAAACACCTATGGTATGTTATCATTTTATAAAACACCGAGATCTTCTACCTCATTTGTAGTAATTTTCCAAAGACACCTCTATCCAAGTTTAAGAAGGATGCCTTGATTCGATTCAATTTGTTATTTGTGGCATGAAAATACGGTTATGAACAATAAATCAGTTTAATATTTGTGTTTCTTGTACATGGGTGAAGATCAACCCAACTCCAGGTCGACTGAGTGGGGATTTACCACCGTCAAACTAAGTTGCAGATCTCTTGGTATGTCAAGGATATAATGACACCAGTTCAGCTACCATAGATGGTGGGGAGCTAACATTTTATGCTGGCACTCAAGCATACAATCATACACTATTCTACACACCTCTCTTACTGTTTCTCAATTACACTGGCGCCAATACATTTAATCACATGGTGACAGGCTACCCCTTTACAGGACTGTAATGCTACCATAAATATAGATATAAGGGGATTCACTTGTTCAATAACAACAGAATAAGATGAGGACTCATCAAACATTTCATATCCATTACCAAAAGGTGAAGGCAGTTAGTGAATCCTTCTATAGTGAAAACTGTTTTCAAAGAGGTAGACTGAATGGCAGACTGCCAAACAAATTTTAATCATGAGACCATAAGCCATCTCATCTTGATGAAATTTTCTAACAACACTTATCAAGAGAAAAAATAGTTTTATTCCAAACCCCTCGTAGAGGACATCTTGTATTAGGCCACCCAGAGAAAGTGGCTCTGGTCTGAGGAGTGGGTATCACTAGATGCCACTTAAGGAAGGATTATGAAAAAAAGTCTACCTTCTCAATGCGCAAGGGACATTTTGATTAGCAGTGGCCCCTCCTTACGGTGACATAATGCACCCTCACAACCGACAGTTACACATATCTAACTTAGGACAACAATGTTACTACATCTTGCTCTAAAATGCTTAGAAAATACCTCTGAGATGCTATAATTCCCCACAGGAGTAGTTACAACTGACTCTAATTTCAGTACTTGACATGATGGTCTTAGGGCAGAATCATAGGACCAGGTGACTGTCGTTCTTCTTTGTTAGTTCATCCATCCCTTCCTTTTTCGCTTGTTCTCTGATGCTACGTCTTCATCTGGGCCCATCTTACGGAGAACCTCTTTCTTCGCTCTGACTGTGAAAGGAGCCAGTAAACAGGTTGAACGCATGATACTCAGTATACGTCACTTTGTGGATGCCTTCATATGGACACTCTGGCCCTTAGCATAAACCCCTCCCAGTCCCATGGCACGTCTAGAGCCCTGTTTACAGGTAAGTTATCCCTTGTCAGATTATATCCTTGATCTGGGCAGTCCTCTCACTACCATTGCGTGAGCTTGAAGGCAACAAAATTCAGCATATTCTTCAATTCGACAGCGTGTTGAATAGTCTGTGCTTACGAGTCAAATGAGTTGTAACAACATACATGATACTCTCGCGCACACGCACACACACACACACACACACACACACACACACATACACACATATATACACACACATATATATATGCATATCTATCTATCTATCTATACTATATATGTATAAATGGATAGAGAGAGAGAGAGAGAAATAGGTATAGATATATACATATATATATATATATATATATATATATATATATATATATATATATATATATACATATATTTATATGTATATATACATACATATATACAAATATACATATATATATACATATATATACATGAATAAATAATATATATACATATATATATTTGTATATATAAATATAATAGATAGATATGTATGTATGTATATGTACGAACAAACTGTATTTTTCTTAGTGCAGTGGCTTCTTATCTGGGCACTGCGTTGGGTAGGGACCAAGCTCAGATCGAGTCAACACTCGTTAGCACACTCTCTCACGAGTCAGCACACGCTGACACAGGCGGGCTCGCCTCAGCGCATACAAGCCCGGCGTAGCATCTGCTCCGCAAATCTGGCTTATCCTTAACTTCCAGGCGTGAGAAGTCTACGGAAAAAACTCGTCACAATGTTTTATCAATCCTTTCTTCTTTGTAACTTAAATACTTTATTTATATCTGGAGTAGAGAGATCTTCGCATATGACTAGTATTTGTGGACCACGTCCGTTTCCATTTATATAACAAATTTATACTAATTTTAGAAACATATCACAACGATCAGGAAATGTTAGTAGCTATATACAAGATTAAATTCACTCCAGTTCGCGTAGTTTTTTACTACCCAAGAAGAGTCGAGTCTATTGAATATTTACAAATAAATATGGTATGCTTGCGTAGTATCTGTACATCAGTAAGGTAACACGTAAAACAATTAATGATAGCCTTCATGCTGCTATTGTAAAACAAAGTTTACTGTTGCAATATAAAGTACATCAATTCAAATATACCTGTTAACCGGGATATTGGTGCCTGATGTATTCTCTACGCATATGCAAAAATGTGAGGGTTACTTTATAGCACTCGCAATGAACACATCCACTAATAAGAAATTATATTGACAACTTTACCCCCTCGGCAGCCAAACGACTCTTACTGTTGATTTGATAATAAAACAAGCGTATGGGTTATTTGCCAGTGGGTAATACGTCTTGTCATAAAAAAGACGTTTATAGGAAATTGTAAATATTTCAGTAGGTAGCTCGAAATAGCCCTTCATAATATATTTCATAATATCTGGCAACTCATTCAGAAAAAAACTACAATAAATCTATTTTATAAATAAAAGGAGAACTTCGAGTGTACTGATTACGAGTAAACATGTTACAATAAATTCTCTTACTTCCCCACCCTAGTTCTGTCAATGAGTTTCTATATGATCATTTCTCATTTTATTTCTCAAATATATCATAACTACAAAATGGAAGGTAAATTCACATAATTCCAGTAGTTGTACTCCAGGTTTCACATCAATATGCCAGTAAAGTGAAAATATGCCTCCAGCAATATGTCCCGCTGCAGTAATATTATGTAATCCAACGATGCTTTAGCAAATTACCAAAAAAAAATGCGGGTAAAGTTGTAATTTGGAAATCCCCGTATGTTAAATTCTTAGACGGCAAACATACGCACACGCACACACACACACACACACACACACACACACACACACACACACACACACACACACACACACACACACACACACACACACACACACACACACACACACACAACAAAACAAGAGAGAGAATGTGTCTTTGAGTGGGTACATTGCTTCGAATCAAAGATAAAAAGATCATAAAATAAAGAATCCCTGCTATGGAACCCCTACCTCAATTTGGTCCCTCTCCCCCTGCCTTCCTATTCCTGTGCCCTGTTGTGCGGAAATGGCCACCCGGGACAGACGGTGTAGACGAAGGTGGAAGATTACTTGCCTCCATCTGGACACAGAAATAATATATTACAGGTTGTCAAGATTTCAAGTGGCTAAGTATTACAGTAGCGTACATATTATGCAGAGAGAGACGCCTGTTTCTAACATTATGTGGGAGGAGTTAAGTTACGTGAATCACCGTAGGGTGCTTTGAATTATAAAGGTGATGATAACTTACTATAAGCCACACTGTTCTTGCAGGCTGGTCTGGAAGGATATTTTTACACAATTGATAATCATCAGGCATGTATAAAACAACCATAAATGTAATGAAAATAACACCTCGTTATACCATCATTAAGAATAATCTAGCGGCCTATTCATGAAGTCACATCTAACCAATCTGCGCCGCCCGACGTTGACCCCGAAAATACCTGACGTAATATTATATCATCCATTACGTGGGATATTTTCCGATGTGATTGTATTGTGTCACCCGTCGCGAATGTCATGGCATACATGACGCAGGAGCTCTGGCCTGACGACGGGCGTCATGACATACATGACGGTCGGGGATTTTGGATCAGTGTTATTTTATTGTGCTATGAGTAATGACTGAGTGAGGATGACAATTATTCATGATTGCTATAATTGCCGTAATATTAAGCAAAATAGGTTTCACCTAACATCCAAACCTTAGATGGCACCACTTTTTTCTAGTACCAGTAGAAGAGAGAGCCTTTATAGAGTGATGACACAAGAAGTTGCTGACCTCTTGCTCTTTATTACCGCAGATGAAGGATGTGCGGGTAGAGGAAGGTGACTTAAACCATGCCCATTGTTTATAACGCGCCCCTGTGCCAGTAAGGATGCTTTTTACTCTGGTACTCAGTCATAAGCACAGGTTTCCTTCCTCTTCCCTACCTTTTCGTGTTATCTTCATTGTAGATGGTTATATGTTTCGTATTCGTTGATGGCAGTACAAAAGTACAAAAAATAGTTGTTTTTTGTCCTCCCATAAAACAACAATACTTCTATCACACTGAGTACAAAGAAAATGATGAGCTGATATGGACCATAAACTACAATTTTAGTCAACTGCAGCATTGATAGAGCCTGTGAAATGACAGACATAAGTCTCTAAGCACAGTAAAATCCAAAAATTAAAACACAAAAATGGCTCTAGCTTTAAAATGAGTGACTAAAAGAGAGTGAGAAAAAGTCAGGGATGCTTCGTGAAGCTACCTCGCTCTGAAATCTGACCCATCCTGGAGACTGGGCAAGCGTTAATCATAGTTAATCATAGCATTTATTGATTGATATGCTTTTTTTTTCTTGTAATCTTTCTTTGTTCATGCTATTTACTCGAAGCACAATTCGAGGTCGTTTAAAGTTCTGACAACATTCAGAGGAACATGAGTAGCAAAGTGAACAACTGTGGGAGTTGGGGAAGAGACAAAGAGTGGCAAATGAGGAATGATATGGAGGTTAAAGGTGCTAATGGCACAGATACACACATACACATACATATATACACACACACATATACATATACACATACACATACACATATACATATACACATATACACAGACACACACAAGAAAAAAAACGCACTCAGAGTATCCTTTACTAATAGTAACCTAGCACCCAAAGCGAAATCCAAATTGTTAATAGTGTTTGTATTCCGTGATAGCTGTTGGAACTCCATGCCCAGCCCACATGAACTTATAACCCGGTCGGATATTATGGTTTCTGAGTACATGTTAGGAAAAGCAGACATTCCATTTACGGAATGATATAAAAGTCTGTTGTAGAGATTAGCTCATTTCTAAAATTATCTTGTTCTGAGAATGAAGAGCCCTTGGAGAATATTGAGATGCTGTGTAAAGGCCAAACACGCACATCATCAACTGCTTGAAGAAACCCGTTAACCCGTTAACACAGTCCGTTTTTAGTGTGTTTTGGAGTGAAGGCTGGACTATAGGACTGACGTTTGATGAAAAAAATAGTCTTCTTTTAACTTGGGCTGAAAGCATATTTGACGGTGTATGGGAAAGTCATCCGCCAGTTTCGCGCCAACGGTCGCAGAAATTGGTTTCCTTATGAAGTTTTTACTTTCTTTGATGGGAGGCTCTATGGCGATAGCAACTTCCACTAAGTTTCATAGTCCATACGAATTTGAGGGCAAGTTCAATAATCTATGGTTAAACCTGTCGGCCTTCAGGCCTATCAGTCCAGTTGGACTGTCAGGTGAAACTGGGCGTGTATGGCGAGATTAAAACTTAATTCTGTTCTCGGCAGAGTTTACCAGAATAGCAACAAGTAATTTCACGACCTGGCTGGGCTAATTATAAATCTCGTAACAAACCAAATAAAGCCATTCACACGACGCATCTGAATCTCACATCCTCTTAACATGGCATGACGATATCATGCTTTTTTTAGACATTGTAATTTTAACGTATCACGTCTTAAGCGTGTGAGTTTTCTTAACCATCTGTACCATCAACACAACTTAAAAATGCCGGATGTGTTTACAGAAAAAAGTTGTTTGGGTGTTCATACATGAAAACACCTAGCTTTGTCCGTGTGTAAATATTCTTACGGTTATTCTGCCTGCAAGTCCTTTAAACAAGGTTTTCTTTTTTTGCCTATCCAAACAAACAGATACGAGGAATTCTGTAGTATCATAAAACCTTTGATGTGGGCTTTTCATGTTAAATCTCTGTATATGATAGCAAGTGTGTTGAGAGTTGTGGCTAGATAATCTGATTTCGTGACTTGTAGTTTCATGATTACACTGTAATTAAAATATTAACGTCATGATGCATGCACATTTCCAGTGACTTAGGTTCTCATCATTTAAGCTATAATAACTCTAAGTCCTTGTTTTTGTTACCAAAAGCCCCAGCCATTGTGAGCTGGCAGTGATTTGCTTATAGGGCGTCAGCCATTGCTTTTAAATCTTTAAATAGCTTTCATAATCCTTTTTGCACCACCATGAACGAACTGCTGAAATCTAGCTAGAACTACACTAATAAAACAATTATTTTACAGCCAATTCATTTGCTAAATCCGTTGCAGTATAACTGTTGAACCCGGAATTTGTCTTTTTAAGAGGGAGGAAAGAATTTTTTTTCCATATGTTGTGATTATTTTTATATTCAATGTTGTGATCATCATCATTATCCTAATAATACTTATTTTTATCATCATTTCAATGTTAATGGTAATTTTCAGCTATGATAGCAGTTCAACACTAGTAAGGGTATATGATATAATAAAACTGGTGATAACATTAAAATAATTACAATATTATTAATGTGAGATGGTAACAATGACAAAGAAAATAATTATCATTATATTCATGATAATTTGAAGTCAGCCCTATATATTAACTGCAAAAAGAGCTAAATCGGACAATTCCAAATAAAATAGGAGGATGTGGAAATATTCAACTACAACCATTGAAATAGGTCGAACATTAGTTTGGTTGTATTCATTGCGTAATAGCCAACAAAACTAGTACATTTTCACCGCAAAATGTTGAACTAGGATCGAACATAATGTTGCTGTTAATATTTCTATATTTGAGGTAATATTCCGTGTTAAATGCTAAAATTCACAGCGTTTCATTTTACTCAAGGATCAATATTTTTAATATATATGAATGTTTAGTTACGAGTTTTTTTCTTTATACATTTTTAGCAAGCCCCTTCAGCTTAATCCTAAGCAGCCTATCCGCCACTGGGTGTCATGGATAGGGAATGACAGACGGCCATAATCTATTTCTGTGATGTGAGAACACACAGCCTCCAACCCTAAACTCGCAAAGCATACAGCATTATATATATGGCGACAATAATGGGATATAACAAACTAGGGAATGTTATTATGCTGAGTGAGAAACCATCTATTATTAACAGTAATTACGAATTGAATTTTTTGTCTTCAGTAACCTCAAATACACTGAGATCTTCCATTTGTGTTTCAACAGGATTATAAATGAAGGTAAATCATATAGAATAATTTTATTGATAAAAAGATCTATATCTTTACAATGACTAATATTTAAACCTCTTATACTGTGCATGACTAAATAAAATTTAAGACAAGTTGTTGGCAAGACAAATAAAATTGTTTGATAAATCAACAAAATAATATAACTTAAAAAAAATAATAAATAAAATAACTGCTAACAACCTGTCAACATAAATATCACATTAACCAGCTGCAATAGCTTGACATTCGAGACTGAATGCAGACAGTCTCCTTAATTATCATCCCTTCCATAACAACATGTGGAACCATCTATTTGGCATCTTATAACAATCAATGGAAGTTGAATGATATTGCGTGTAACTTTACAAGTTACGAGATCTGGCACACCACTGTGTACCTCCTCACTTTACCAGACTTGGTATAGAAGTGTGAGTGGTATCATTCTCTCTCGGTGTGCAGGCTGCAACATGGCAGGTACTATGCAGCGCCGTCCTCTCAAACAGGATCAGATTTTGTGGGTGGTCAAAAGGATCTCCCTAGGTATAATGTTGTACTCTGAGTGGCTAATTCCAAAAAGCCAAGACGACTGTACAATTCAAGGGTATGTTTTTCTCCAACACTGACACTACAATGTCCACTGAATACACCTAAGGAAAAAAAATAATAATAATAATAATTAGATTACAATTCAATGTGGTAAATAACAGGTATATCAATAACTTCAGGTACCCCCCCCCCCAAATGATAATAAAAAATAAATACTCATCCTACCTTTGGATCTTAATGATGCTAGCATACACGTTAACAACCTCTTGGTTATAGATTCATCCGCAAGAGTTGGAAGGCAGGCAATATTCAGAACAGCTGGGTGCGAGGCTGCAAGCGCTTCAGGTGGAGCTTGGGGTTCAGATGCCAATGTGACCAGCAACTCTTCACAAGGAGTTAGCATGACACCTTCCTCCCGTGTTACCTGCAACACAGGAAAATAGAAAATTAATCTTCCTGATTGAACAGACAAGTAATGTATCCTTCTCACATCACCATTTATTTACAAAGATTACTGCCTAAAATATGGCAGAACATCAGATATTGCTTAAATTCTTCTTCTCACTCAAGCAAAACATTTTAAGTGATATTCTATTCTACAATGTTACAAAAGACTATCAAAATATAGATGGAAAAACAGACATTACGAACCTTAGGATACTTCTCTCTTGTTTGTGCAAGGTAAGATGAGTGCCGGCCAGTTTGTGCTACACTGTTACCAGCTGCTGAGGCATATGCAACAATATCCCCCCATTCATCTTCTACCACCATGACAACCACCTCGTCCAAGGACTCAAGGTAACTGCCAACGGCCCTGTGGTGATATACATAACCGTTATTACATCATATACTAAAAATTAATTATATGCAAATATACATGAAAATAATGAGAAGGTGAAGGAGTAGGCATAGGTGTAACTATAGGAGTAGTTGTGTGAGTGTGAGAGAGGGAGAGGGGGTGTGTGTGCATGTGCACACTTTTAACAATCTTATATCATAGTTATATTAGGAATAATATATCAACAAAATATAAGTAACATTTAAACAAAAATTAAAAAAGGACTTACAAGTCACCAGGTAAATCTGTGTGAGCTGCATAAAGTGTGGTGCCATCTCTTCCATCATCAGACGTCCGTAGAATCAATCTGTAGAGCTTATCACGATCCTCAGGCAGGTACGGCCGGATAACATATGCATGATTTAATGGTACTTCTGGGGTTTTGTACACAAAGAGGTCGTTGCTTGCATCTACAGGTATGAGCCGCTGTGGGCACAACACAAGAGAGTATGAATGGTATGTTGACGCACTTAAAGGTGGAAGGACAAGGTGGAGATACACCAATGCAGTTCAAGTAGAATAAGCACCACCATTACAGAAAGCATTTTACAATCCCTCCTCCTTTTCCCCCACTCTAGTGTGATAGTGTACTTTAAATCCTTTGAATCTAAATACAGATATCACCCAATGAAGTATTTAGGAGTTGGTGTGTCTCCGCTGGTCCCCTGGGTGTATAATAAATGAATACCTGAGTACCACATTTTCACATCTGCAACATTTAAATCGCTATATTTATGTTACGCTGCACGAACCATGTTGTATCTATACACGGTATAAAAAATTTAAACGCTGAAGCGCATTGGATGGTGACCTCCCATCTCGAAAATTCTTCGTGTTTCCTCTTGTACCTGCAAAAGCGATCTACTTTCAACATCGTTTCCTTAACAAGAAAAGTGGTACTCAGGTCGCAAAGCAGCGCTGCGCACATGGGGTGAGGCAAGCAGAATCCCTGATTGCATCAGATCTCATAATCAATAACCCCAAAAACTACTAACAAGATCAACCTCCTCAACAATATGTTGAATCTGTTTGAAATGTTTAAGAGATGTCAATGCAACACATCAGGATTTCTGTACATGCCTATCCCAAGGTATGTTGGATACATACTTGCAGTTCGGCGGTCAGTCCTCCCCTGAAGACCCACGGCTCCTGGTCGCCAGACATAAATGCTTCACGCCATCCCTTACTGAACCCTGCAGTGACGATGCAAATGGTAACCACTCACTACACGCAACTCAGCCGTTAGGGTTAATCACGCTTATATATAGTCAACATGAGCAGTCAACAATGACCTGCTCTTACTCTTTAGACCTTTAATACTTCAAAGTAATGTTAATTCAATACTATGACATCTGGAGAGAGAGGCTCTTCCAAACTGCAACATTAATATATATTAAAGACTGATATTTCACGAGCAGCTCCAGACACTTTGTAGGGGGCCTAACTTCAGCCACATAACTAAGTGTAGCAGCTGCTGCTGCTTTGGAGGGAGGGAAAGGGTGTGTCTCTCTGAAAGTAAAAAGCCCGCAAATGCGCACCCTAGCTAAATTGCCTAGCGCCACCGCATGATGCGCACAAGAGTATAATGAGAATACTGAGCATGTCTCTTCTTCCCTGTCTCCTAAAACACAGGCAAAAGCCAATATCATACAAAAAATCACTAAAGACAGATTCGAAGCAAAATCACTCATACCCCCTCAACCAAACTGACTTGCTGAAAACTTGTTTGAAAAACAAGTCAGTCCCTGAGATTGGGGTTGGCAAAAGAGAACAATTAAACAGGAGACAGAGGACAAGAGAAATGCTCTACCATCTGGAAGAAAAGCAATTTTAATATCCTTATTCAGAGACCCCTCAGATGTTCCTTGACGTACAGTGCAGCTTTGACTCATGAGCTCACGGGTCTTGAATTAAAGGATTTGGACGACAAGTTCCATATCCACATGCTTGCACTCATAGTCGAAGAATATCTGAGACAGGGATAAAGAATCAAGTTTACCATACCTGTTTGCAGTTCTCCATAAAGCAACGCAACACCCTTAGCGCGGGTTTGCTAGCGCACGCATCGCTTGCCCTAGAGCGCAACGCAAGCGCATGTGGCTGATCCTAGCTAGATACAGTATTTGACCTCAATCCATATCATTACACATATGTGCATATATATATATGTGTATATATACTACCCATGTGCTGAGTTACGTACAGGTATAGTTGCCATGAACGTAGTTGCTGACCAGTGATGAAACCTGGCCCAAAGCTGTAAGGGAGAAAGAAAGAAGAGTTGCTGATTAATGGAGTGGGTTTGAGAAAGTAGGTCAATAGCTTGGCTATTCACTGTCCCTTTACTTTCCTTTCAAACTGTATTTAAACCACAACCAGCAACCTCTCTAATCAGCAGCCATTGTAATTTTTTTTTCTTTTTTTTACTGGAAACGATGGAAAAAAAAAAAGAAAAAAAAAGAAACCCTTATGAAATAATAGGAAACCCTTATAAATTGTTATAGTTCTCAAAAATGCCAACATTATTTATTACAATGGCACAATCATAGAATAGCCTCTGGTCTTTCATTCTGCTTTGGGAGTAGTTTATAAAATGGAAAGCAGAAGGAAAGGAGCACTCACAAAGAGAAAGTAAATACTATTTACGTGAGTGGATTCCATGGCAACCAATATCATTCCTCACACAGCAACACACCACTATGACAATCTACAACTTTAAACTCCCACTTCCCTTCACCAAATCTGTAGTAACTACAATGCAGTCCAAGGGCAATACTTTTGAAGTGTGGTCATAAATTACAAAATATAATTTATAAAACAAAAGATCAGAACAAAAAAAGAAAATAACAAAATATGAAAGTAGCACCCTTGCTTGCCATCAAATGTGCTGCTGCACGGAAAGTGGAAGCATTCAAAGCTCATCATGTTCTTGTAAGAAGGTATCAAACTTAAAAGAAAAAAAGATGAGCCTTGAAGCTAGTGTATCTACAGCACTGTAACTCCAACCACACCACAAACAGTGCTCTACTGGCTGGTGTTATAGAGCCTTTAAATCCCTCAGGGTGCACTAAGCTGCTCCCAGTACCTAGCCACTTGACGTAGGAGTTCAGGAGGGAGATGACTCCATGCATGTCCCACACATATGGGTAGATGTCGTACAGGAGCGATCTGTTTTTCACTTTGTTCAACCTGTTTGACATCTTCTTGACATTCTTTGCCGTCTCATCAAATTTCGCTGCTCTATCAAACCATTCTTGGACCTTCACGAACAGAGATAATCATTATTATCAAATATACACATATGTAATATAGAAAATTATGATCAACATCCAAATCAGACAATTTATATAAGGTCCTTACCTCTGGCTTTGGAGTTTCCTCATCACTCTTCTTGTGGTCAATTACTAAATGGGAATTCATCTTTAGCCAGTTAAATTCATTAAGAATATTAAGCCCTTGTTTACCATGTTCAAATGGAAGGTAAAATAGATCAGCCAGCAACTGCAAATCATCCACAGTCAACTCATCTTCTACATTATCCAACATAGAATCTAATGGTAGAGTAAGAGATTTTTTGAGAGTAGTTGTACCCTCATCCTCTGGGGTTTCTGGGTCAACCACAGGAGTTGTGCTATCTTCGGTATCACTCTCCACTTTGGGAGTCTCACCATTTTCAACCAACATGATGTCTTCATTGTGTGGAGGTGAAGTGGCAGGGGATGGATTACAATCCATGGGTTCCACACCTGATGTTGTGGACGTGTCTTGTGAAACAGTAGAAGCTGTATCAGCCTCCTCAGGCACTGTGTCAACAACTATTTTGTTTTCAGAGACTAGAGAATTCATAACAGGGTTCATGGCTGGGTTGAAGGATGCATCTTGAACTGCCTCTGCTAACAGGTTGATGTTAGGTTGTGGCCCTGTTGTGGCAGTTGTGGTGGAAGTGACAGACATGCATGTGTTGACTGAGGGCAAAATAGGCACTGGGGTAGGGATCTGAGGCTGCTGTATGGTTCCAAATGCAGAAATAGGACGGTTGAACTCTATGAGCCACTCCATAAGGGCCATCCTCAAAGCTCTTCGGGGATGGTATGTAGTTGGGGAGAGGCCAGTCGGACAATCGTCGCTAGAATCATCACCTTCAGTTTCTAATCTGATGTCTGCACTAACTGCATCATCTAAAAAGATACAAGGTGTCAGCTATCTCTTCTAACACAAGGCACCTTTTTCACCAAATTTCTTTATGACATGCATAATTCAATTTAATTAGCCTAATCAAATCTTGCATAGTTGATACACATAGTATGTTAGAGATCTTTGAATCTGAGATGTGCTAATACCAACACCAACACATTAATTTTTATTTGATCTATAATTCTGAAATTACCTTGTTTTGTGTAACTCTACATAAAGTGCTTTCTAGGCTGAGGTAAGTATACAGCATATCAATTACTTTGTATATTTCCTTGAGAGTAAATTTTTTTGACTAAGCTATCAATTTGCATGTGTGTTACAAGTTTTAGAATATTGTGAACTATTTATAAAAATGATGAATTCCATAATAAAATAGAAAAGAGTATTAATCTTATTTCTATCTTTCCTATATCTATACTGACTATCAGCACATCTACTCTTTGAAAATAGTTATGATAATGAATAAACAACAAAATCATATACTAAAAAAGATACTTACTATTGTCACAGCTAGTTAAGGTAGATGACTTTGACCACTGGGATAGAGTATTGATGGCAATGAAGTTTGGTCCATATTCACAATTTGGATTTGTTACAACACCCCTCAGAAGGGGAATGAGGTCTGGGGAGCGACCGCAATAGGGTCCCAAGAAAAGTCGTGCTTGGTCGTAATCATTGGCATGGAGATTGTCCCAGATGACTGGGGGCCTCCTCATTACTTCTGTCACTTCTCGGATGTGCTCCACAGTTAAAACCTGAAATGGTATTACTTTGTAAGATATACATAAGGGAAAGTATGATGAAAATCCATGTGATATAACTGAAAATTGGGGAAAATCTGACAAACAGAAGATATGGATATGCCCACACTCACCTTACTAATGACCTTTGGCCCTGTCCACATGATGTCTATTTCTGGGGCCAATTTCTGGCCAATTGTATTCAGGTACTCAGATGTTTGCACACTGGGCACAGCTCTAGT
>BOPN01001103.1:67500-75000 GCA_017312705.2 Penaeus japonicus | reverse complement strand
GATGATAACAATATCTTGTCAAGTCTCAACACACCCGTTTTCCCACTCATCATGATTTGTCTAAATTTCCCTAATGTGCAAGGTTCTGAAAGTTATAATACACCAGAATCATACACAAATAAAATTGCATTTCCATTTATGAACCATTTTAAATTGCATGCAGTGTTCTTAACAATAATAGCGGGAATAAAAATACGAGACAAACTCCCCACACATTAATATTTTTGGCTGTTTACAGTCATTGTGCTAATAACATCCCAAGATAATGTTCACAAGATGCCAAATAAAATTATAAAAAATATATATGACTATATACTTTTAGGTTGAAAATTGCCCTCCTATGATTTTTCTCAATGAATATGAAACAATTTGCAAACAATTTTCCTACCGAGATCAAGCTTTGAAGTGATGTGCACAAAGACATTAGCCACTTTCACAGCCTCGCACTTCTCCAGGCATTCCTCCTTAATATATGATTATTTATTGGCCATATCAGTAAATTCAGTAATGCTATTCGTCATCTTTTTTATCATCGCTGTCCTTTTCTTCTTCTTCTTCACTATCAACATCCAACTCTCCCATTCCCACTTCTTCTTCTTCATCATCATCACCTCCCACCTCCCTGTTCTCTTCTTCTGCCTTCTCCAGTTGTCTTGCAAGATCAGCCTCTTCCACATCTGTGACAATCTGTAATAAAGGAAGAATTATTCATCAATGTTACATAACAATGTTGAAGTTTTAAAGCATTTTTTTTTTATCATTAATAAACACACCCCTAAAAATTCTGTCCAACTTGTTCATTACTAGACAGTCTTACCTTGGGGGCCATTTTGACACTGAGTGTTCCTCCATAACTGGTGATTTTGGATGTAACTTCAGTGATGGCACTTTCTAATGCCCTAAGACCATCTTGCTTCTCTGTGGTTTGAGTTGTCATGACTGTAAATGGAGAATAATTTAATGAGGATAGTTGTCTCTGGATACATGACTCAGGTGCTTTTTATGGCTACATATACATGTCATTATCAAAGGAACAAACAGCACTCAAAATAAAAGTACAAAAACACAAGAGGAATATTAATAAGTTAGTGAAAACTGGAAGAAAGAGGCAAAGATAAGCAATAAATTTTACAGAAATGAGGACAAATCAAGAGATATCAATAATATGAATAACAACATACTAATCAAATGATACAACTGATATCACTATCATCTAGAAATACAAGAAGCAATAGTTTGAAATCTGGTATAACTAAGAATTATATATAGAGAGAACAATGCCAGGCAATCATTTGCAAGATGGTGGGTTATTTCTCCTTCCTATCTTATATGTGAATGGAATATAAGTGTGAACTAGCAAATCTGGTACTATCTGTTTTAATGTTTCATGTGCATAATATCTACATGCAGCACTTGTACTTTCACAATCTATTAAAGTAAATAATTTATGATCCCCTATCATGCATTATGTATGACATCTAGTTTCTGATGTATAAAACCAAGGTCTTGAAATATAAAATATTATTTGCCTGCACGACACTCGAAGATTCATGCGTAAACTTGATTTGGAGGGGAATGATAGATTAGAAGAATTGCATCCATAAGGGATTAAAAATTAATATAAAAAGAAAGGACATTTTAGACACACACTAATTAAAATCAAATTAAAACAACAACACTTACCATAAAGAGGTGGTGCAATTAGGTTTATTCTGATAGGAATTTCCTGTGTAGATTGAGCAATACCTTCCCTAAGTGAACTCTTCACGGCATCAATTCCCTCATACTCAAAGCAAGACACTTCTATATCTGCTCGAATCTTGACTGCTTGTGATTGTAGCTTACGTTGGATTTGTGAGAGAAGAACACTCCTAGTTTCCTCATCTAAGTTGCATTCATCTAAGATTGTTGGGTCACTGTAGAGGAAATTATATATTTTTTTAATACTTAAATTGGAACTTTATGTGTATGTATATATATATATATATATATATATATATATATATATATATATATATGTGTGTGTGTGTGTGTGTGTGTGTGTGTATGAATCACCTAGAAAAGAACTATATTGAACTGACAAAATAGAATCTGGATTAAAAGAGGGTAAAAACCATGCATATACAAATACAATTTTTTCAATTATGTAACTGCAAACCTTAAGTAACACTTACATAACTGCCTGCTTAAAGACATCATATGCATAGGCTTGCTTCTTGAACTTTTCCTCAAAATGCCATGCAGTCTTCTGGTACAACTCCTCTACCTGTTCTTCTGTTGTGTAACCAAGAAGCTCTCCTACATGCCGAATGATGGAGTTTACAGCTTTTGCTTTGGCAAATTTCTCTGTGCATCGCTCAACATCCTCCTTTGACACTCTTCTTTTGGAAAGATCAATGTAACCTGCAATATACAATACCAATGTAAAAAGAAAAATCCTGATTATACTATATTAGTACCTTTAATGAACAATGAACTAAGGGATTATCTTGTCTGTAATATCATGCAAACTACTTTATCTTTAAAGATGAATATTCTAAAAACTTGAATACACTTGCATGCTCTATTCTTACATAGCTAGCTGCTAGATAATTTTATAATTACATATGATTGCTTCTAATTATCAACAAACTATACCATGAAAATGTATTTTTTCTTTTACAATGGAACTAAATAGCTTAATTGTCATCCAGACAAAGGTTATAAGTAGAGATAACCAAAGAATGAACAGAAAAAAATATGTACAAAGAAATGTAATAGGAATTACAGGGGAATATTTAGAACTGAGAAAACCAAGACAATGTACAGTTCAATGGCAAGATAATTTACTTATTTCCTGGCACTCTTGCATTTTTTTCATAAACAAGACATTATTGACAACAAAAGAAACTTAAAAAACTACTCCAAGTTTCTTTATATGTCAAAAAGGTATGCTAGCTTTGGTAGCTCTCTTTAAGTTTGATTTTAACATGTAATATAATTGAAGACTTACTAAAGTGAGGAATTTCTGGATAACTGATGTCACAGAAAGATTAAAAATCAAAACACTCCATTCAAACTCAAATTCAAAATTTTTGTATATGGTGTACAATAAATTATAAGATATTTTCTTCACCTTAACAAACTGAGAATCCACTTTACCTTTCTCTTTGTCTACTCTGATGACAACAACAGGTTCCGTCTTGCCCACTCTGATTAATTTATTCATAGATCGGATACGTCGCCTGGAGAGCTCAGACAACAAGATCATGCCTTCTATGTTGTTGTATTCTAAAAGGTGCACATATGCACCCATTTCTGCTATGCTTCTTACAGTTACCATCACTACATCATCCATTTCTGGATATTTCTGCGAGTAATATCGACAAAAGAGCGGCATGATGGTGGCTTTGTTTTTCTTCCCTGGAAAACAAAAATATTAAGATAATTTACCATCCGCAAAAGAAACAGACAATGTGTTATGATTTCTCTCAATAACCATTTCTTCTACATATAAATATTCATATATAAAATGACCAAGTACAATAATATTATAGATAAGCGTATCATATATTGGGGAGTGAATAATTCTTTTTGCACAGATGATCCACAAGTTCACTAAGACAGCTAATAACTGAACTTTAAGATGAGGCACAGTATGGTACAAAAGATGGGTTTTCTAAATTTGAGCAGCCATTTGGGATACTGTGCACAGCTTCTTTTGTGACTTTAGCTGTTATTTACCATGCATCTGCATGAAGTGCTACTAAGAGAACTGCAATGCAAAGGACTATTTATTTTGTGTTATTCTAATCAAAACCAACAAGCAATAATATAAGCTTCTATGAAGGTACCCTCTACAGTGGTATTTATTCACTATATAAATTAAATAATTTTACTTCAAATTTACAATAATTATGTCATGCAAGGAAAAAGGTATAATTTAACACAAAGGCACTACAGAAATCGTGATACACTGGTAAGCATGAAGAAATTTACCTACAGAACATCAAAGCAAGCCTGGAATTGTTAATACTTTTTAGTAAGTTATAACCATGGTTTTTGTAACAAACTATTACTTGTTGGAAAGAATCATTTATCAATCTAAAAAAATAGTAATAATAAAATAACCATTTATCAATTAAAAAAAAAAAATTGTAATAATAAATGAAATAAATAAATGATAATAATTATATCATAATCATAATAATAATAATAAAAAAAAAAAAAAAAAAAATCAATTTTGCAGTGCTACTATGAACACATACTGTATTTACTAAGTGATCTACATATGTAGCCAAAAGCCATGGTCATCATATACTAACAATTTACTAGACCACTTGTTAACTCAACCTATGACACACCTACTGAGCACAACCTTCAAATTTGTAAAGGTTAGAGCATTTATACAAAAAAGTGTTGCAAGTCATTAAATCTGAACTTTCTCCAATAAAATAAGTGGAAATCTTTGGTTAGAATATTACAAAAAAGTTTTCATTCTTTAGGAAAATATAATTCGTCACAGTAAGAAAGTCCAAGCATGTAGATTTTTTTAAATTCTGATTTATATCATAATAAAGAACTTTACACTGACTCCCATTTGTCTTATTGTTTGCACTGGGTAGTCCTGGGTTCCACTAAGGGATTATTGCCCTTTTGGGCATGCCAAGGGGTACTATCTGCAGGAATAAGTGAGCCCTATAACATTACCTGATTACTGCAAATTTTCCACAAACAAGAAAGATCTCCAGTTTTTGTCTAAAAGTTTGTTAAATACTATTATGCATTTCAGTTATGAAATATATTTTGGAGCCAGCCTAGACACACCTCCAAAGGGTTCACGAGCTATATTAATTTTGTTTATGGTTGATACAGATTGAAGTGTTCACACTTTGTGATATAAGGAGTACACACTGCGTAAAGAGAATAGGTTGTAGATTGAGAAGAGTACAAAAAATTTGCCCTTGCGTGAAATCCCCTAAAGTCACAGTTGTTTTCTATAACTCATTTTTATCAATTATTGATTGCATGCATGCTACTAAAATGGCCACATTTCTAAATAACACAGTTTTCAGGTTAAAAATTCAAGCTGGTTTCCTCTAGCCCATGAAAACATGAGGGCACAAAAGTCAAAAACATGCAATAACACACACTACCCATGGATTCAAAACCTTAACCCATTAAGGATGCGACTGTTCTGGTTCCAAATGGTCAAAACGAAGGGATAGTTCAAATGGGTAAGCCTAACACTTCAGGATTTTCATCTACAATGGCCACGGCCAAGCGCTATGTGCCAGTGCACCAGCACAGAGGATAGTCATGACAAAACATTTCATCTCTAGCAGCTGAAACTGCCACCACTTGCCATGATATCTTTTAACCCATCATTAACGGGTTAAGAAGTTATGTAATGGTTAACAACACTCTAAAACATATATTCTGGCAGAACGATATAGACCTACCTACTAATTTACCATATATTAAAAATCCAGTCTAGGCTCTAGGCTGCCAGGATTTACTATGTGAAGGTTTGTTCGCTCTTCCTGGAGCACTAGAGGTGCAACTGGCACACCTATTGCCAGGAGGTAAAGGGATATAGCTTTATGTTTCATATCATTTGAATTAATTAAAGGAAAATGTCTATAATTCATCAATTTAGTGCTGATCACCTTGAATCCTGTTTATATCCAAACTAGTATTAATACCAAAACCATATGCAATAATAAACAATTTAGGCAACAAAAACAGCTTTTGCAAGACCTATGATCAGTGGAACGAATGGAGTTCTGCCACGCGAAAGAAGACAGAATACAATCCATTCGCCACAGTTCTGAACAAATCTTCTAGAAAACACTCATGCGGGAAAGTAATAAACAAATTCAACTGTCCATCTGTAGGGTGGTTTTGGCTCCAACTTTCACGCGGTCGTCAATTAACACCTGACGAGACAGAGTCGCTTTTTCTCCTTGGCAATCATTCAGACAGACACAATGCATGCATGAATATAAATATTTCTATTTAATTCAGTCCCGAAAACAAACCTTCTAGTAATAAATCTGGAAAATCTCTCTAGACACACATCTGACTACACCGGCCACACGCTCATGACGTTGAACAGCTGGAATATGGAACGCAACGCAGGCCTGGCGAACAAAAATAATTTTGGTAAAATAAGAAAGGGTATTTCGAGGAGGATATTTTCTAGTTTAGCACTAATGATTCAAAATATGTAATGTGTATTGATTGAGTCAATTCTAGATATAATTGCTCTCTTTAAATTAAATGTCATATGCCAAGATTTTTCTACAATTCGATTGTTATGGCTGATGCAATACAGAATTTTGTTAAGTTATCGTATACTCAACAAGAAGCACTTTAAACCAAATATTATATATGAGTAAAATATTTTGATCACTCATATAGAAAAGAGAGCGCAATTGCACATAAATATGATAAGTATAGTTTCTTTTGTGTCAAAGCGTTTCATACCCAAATATCATTCCTGTTGGTTCTTCAATTTGTTTACAGACAAGGAACAAGGAATGAGTCAGTCGGAAGAATGTACGAGTTACTCTTTTTTGACACTTTCTCGCATGAAGTGAGCGATGTAAGTTTTACTACCTTCATCACTCGTTTAATAAATTACTTTTGTGTTAGCGTTCAGACGCGAGAAGCGGTGTATCATGTGAATAGTTAAATTACTATGATTACTTGTGTGTTTTGGGCGTTGGGTTTATAGGCTGAATTTACTTCTCAATTATGATTATCCATATGTAGTTATACGAGTATAATTACTAGATACAAGAGGTAGCATATCCGTTTTATCCAAAAATGTGTAAAATATTTTTATAATGAATATATATATATATACACTTGCACAGGAGGGCTGATTTATTGTCCACGAAAAGAGATTCATTGATTACTTTATCCATTTATTTAGTTATTTGCGATAGTCCTAAACTCCACTAACATTTTATGTAGATATTTCCAAGATAAAGTTACCATGTATAAAGAAATATAAGGTAGAAATATCTAGTGTATGAGCATATTGATAATTACATTGTTAATAGTATATGCTTATCTAAGCAGAGTAAGTAAGATATTGATTTTACAGTAATATTTTGGATACTAATTCTTCTACTTTAATTAATTTGATAGTTGTCTATAAATTAGTGTAGTATTATATTGTTATGTTAAATAATCCTGTAACATAGAGGAAAAGTATGCTTGCAATATTTAGGGCTATTTAAGTAATAATTATCTGGAATAGGTAGTTACAAAGTGAAGAAATGTGTTAATTAATATAGTTAATGTATTTTGTTTATTTGATGTCATGCAATGAGCCTTTTCTAATTTTTTTTTAATATCATATGTAATATATATTGAACTTTTGAACTTCAATCCCTCAGAAAGTTCAGCTGGACTTGGTGCAATTTCCAAGGCCGGTGCAAGTGACCGAGGTGAGAGCTATTCCTCTTGGTGCCCGAGTTCAGGCAGACTTCCCTGGAGGAGTTCGTCTTG
>BOPN01001103.1:60000-62500 GCA_017312705.2 Penaeus japonicus | reverse complement strand
GAGCTTGCTGGATGCAGAAACTGGCGAAGCAAATGAGGAAGTTGGAGAGAAGTGGGTTCAGACCATGGAGAATGTGTGTCAGCTTATTCCTAAAGGTTTGCCATTTCTTGTGGCCAAGAATGGGGAAGGTGAGTAAGGGAAAGGTGAAAATAAACCTCATATATATTTTTTTAAAGATTGTTCTTTCCTTTTTTAAAGTAATATTTTTGTATCATATTGCATTTTTAATTGAAGTATTGACTTCAGTGTATCAAATCTGATTAAATTCATTGATAATAATCTAAGCATAATTGTGTTATTATAAATAGTATTGATAGTCTTAGACATACATGACAATTTTTCAAATTCCTTCTCTCCATTTCTTTACGTATTTTTTAAGATTGCAAAAGGATAAAATACATGGTATTGATTCTGATTATTTTTTTCTCACAGATATTGTATCAAGGTTGTGTAATTGGGTCAACATTGGACTAGACTTCGACATTGCTCTGAGTCAGCAACAACCAGTTTATAAGGTATGAAAGAAATTTTCTCTTTTCTTGAAAAGACTATTCAAAATTATTTTTTGTAATTGGTTGATCAGTTGTTCAGTTGTTCCATAAATAATGAAGTTGCATCATTGTATAATGTTGTGTGTACTGTACATAAATATTCCATGCAGTGAGCTATATTTCCATCAGCTTTGATAATGTTAGGGGGACTGTTTTGTAGATCAGGAAATGTATAACTTGTATTGAGTCAAAGTTTACAAGAATTTTAATGAATTTTTACAGATCCGTCATGTGAAAGCTGGAGTTCGCCTAACCCATTTGTTGCTACAGTGTTCATGTGAGGTGACAAAGCAACTCTTGGAGAACAATATAATGGATAAGTTGTATGATCTATACCACAAGCCACACATGGCACTTTCCATCAAGCTCCTCATTCTCAAGTAAGTGATACATATGTACTGTTGGCAGGGAAGCCCTCTATATGCAAAAGAAGTTTATTGGTTTCATCTTCACAAAAATTTTAAAACTTTTGTCTCATCTTAAAGTAAAATGTTTTTGCGTATAGTGTTTTTTAAGCAATTTTATGAACATCATCAAGTATTTTACAATGTAATTATAATCTTTCAAATATTTGATATATCTACATGTCAGAAAGAAATGTGATGATTCTCTCTTCTTGTAGGACAATAGATGCAATAACGAGAACAGAGCTGGGACTTCGTTACCTGTTAGGAGAGCCTCTAGAAGCTGACATAGAAGAGAAGAAACCACAAAAGAATGGATATGAACTCATCCTTGAATTGCTCTCTAATGTGCAACAAACTCGTGCGAAGGTAGGAGTTCGGTATATGCCATTTTGTAGGCTGATTTTAAAGTAAACTGCCATCAGTTTTCTTTCCATATTTCTTTATTCTATGGTCACATTGAAGTTACTATATTTAACCTGTGAGTGATTTTTTTCAGGTGGCCCTCTCAGCAATTGTGAGAAAAGTTCATCTACTTGAAGTGTGTCAGAAACTGCATGAAGACACAAGAGCTCTTCTTCTCCATCTGCCTCCTCTGGATGATGACAACAGAATCAAGGAAGAGGTAATATATATTGACAGTCTGTGTGGTGATGCAAAAAGTACATTTTTTTATGATGTATCTAGTGTGGTACTTCAGTGTGAAATTGTATATTTTTAATTATTCGTGTATATATTCTTTTTAATCATTTAGGCATTCTGGCCAGAATTACCTGTAGAGATTGAGTACAGTTTATAAGGTATATAATTTTTGCTCAGCAGGGGCCTCCTGAAGATGATTCTATGGAAATGGATGATGCAGAAAACCGTGTCGTTCTTCCCTCAAACTGGAGTAACAACATCCCAGATTCTCTAATTCAGGCAATCAAGTCATGTTTGCAAGAGATCATCCGTGTGTACAAGTACGCAGATCAGCTCTTGGCTCAACCTCACAGGTAAGGATGTTCTATAAGAGGAGGAGAAAACAATGGCTTTATTTTGTAGTATATGATGTATAATGCTACTATAATTATCACATTAAAATTTCTAGATGATTGGATGATTCTTTCTCTCTCTGTTTCTTTTTTCCTTATTTTTTTGTTTTTACTGTTTAGTCATTTGTTCACTGACATTAGATATTTTTTTTATTATCCCACCAAAGTAATGTGCATTTTTTTTTATAACTTTCATTTCCTTGCAAACAGTATAGTTGTTAATGAGTTACTGCGTTATATGCAGAAAATGTAACCTTAATATAAAAACTGATGATTTCATATTTTCCAATGATAGTCGAACTTACAAAACCCCAAGTTTTTCATTATCATGCAAAAAAAGAAAAAAATATGGGTTTTGTGTTAATTTATACCCTATAAAACAGGATTGAACTTTTGCATATATATATATATACACACATATATAATATATATATACACACATATATAATATATATATACACACATATATAATATATATATACACACATATATAATATATATATACACACAT
>BOPN01001103.1:47500-55000 GCA_017312705.2 Penaeus japonicus | reverse complement strand
TTTTAAGAAACTAGACTTCCTTTCATATTTAGTTTTTTCAAGACACGTTAGAGGAGGTATAGTTGAGATTCATTGTTGAATAGATATAAAAATAAAAATGTGTTATATTTTTCAGTGTGATCAGTATTACTTTAACATTTGACTTTGACATGATAGAGTAGGCCTAATCAAGAGTTATTGTTTTTTTTTATAATTTATATGTTGTACATTTTTTCAGTGTGATGGAGAAGAAAAGGGCTTGCCTTTTAAGTCTCTTCAAAAGACTGAGTTCTTCATTCAGAAAAGAGTCACAGGAACATGTTACAACACTTCAAGGGGCGCTGGAGTTTTGTCACCTGTTGATAGCATGTGATGACTCCATCTCAGTGCCACGAACATTAACTGTGACTCCCCTGGAAGTAGCAAGTTACCTTGGCTGGAAGGCCGGAGGTTTAGAGATGCAGTATTCAAAGTATGCACAGGAAAAGAAGGAAACTGTTAAAAAGGAAGAAAAGGAGAAGGAAAAAGAGAAAGAGAAGGCAGTCAAGGAGGCATCAACAGAAGAAGCAGGAACCAACCAGAAGGAGGAAGAGTCTACAGAGAAAGAAATGGAAGTGGAGGTGAAACAAGAGGAAACTGAACCTATTGAAGAAAAGGAGGAGGAGCCCAAAAAGGAGGAAGTTAAGAAGGAAGAGATCAAGAAAGAAGAAAAAATTAAGAAAGAAGAACACAGGAAAGAGGAGGACACATTGGAATTGGTTCATCCTCTAAAGCTGTTGGAGAAGCAAGTAGTGGTATGTTACGTGGTTCATTGTAAATGTACACATTGAGCATCTGTTTGCAAATATCCTATATTTTGTCTTTATTTTGTGTTTCTATTCTATTTTATTTAGAGTTAAGTATTTTGACTTTTAAAACTGTATTTAGTGTGAAAGTAAACAATTGGCAGTTATTTAGATATATGGCAATAGTTCCTCAACAGAATTATTTGTTTACTGATAGTTTGATATTTCTTTAATTTGGACCTGATTTTTAATAGGCTGAAGGATGCGAAGAGGAAGCCATGGAATCGCTTTATGAAGAGATTTCACAGTTGATAGCAGATTTAGATCAAGCTCACACTTTTGAAGTTAAAGGTAAGTGTAGGCAATTACTGATCAATATTATTTTAGTTTGTTTATGCACATGAACTCCTTATTTATTAGTGTAGATTAGTATGATCTTAATTTCTTTCTTGTAATCATTCAGGTGATATTATGTTTTAGTGGATCTATGGGCCTTCTTTCATAGGAAGCCCCATAAACATGTTGCTAATTTTTTTTTCTCTGGAAGAACTTGCTGAGCCTGCTGGGCCGGAAACGGAGACTCTGCAGACCCTATTTACTTCAAGGATAGTATGGACTATTCCTGTGGCTGAAGATGAAATTCCTTCATTCTGGCTAATGCCTCCAGGCTATGAGGATGCTGAGGATTCAGAAATGGTTTGTCCATGTTGATGTTTCATTTCCATTTTCAAACTACAGAGAGAAATTTTATTTATGTATGGAAATAGCAGTCACATGCTCTCCTTTCTTATTTTTGTATGTCATGTGAATTTAACAAAGTGCCATTGTGTTAACTCCCTGTTTATCATTTTACTACAGTTATTGGATAATGTGCAGTCCACTGCTTGTCATTTATGATTTCATTCTTTTTTTAATATCTTTCTTTCCTTTTTCACTTCTCTCCTCTTGCCTGTTCTCTCCATCATTTTTCTCACTCTTCATATAGTCTATCAGTTTACTGTTAACCCATTAATGTCTGGCACATACATGGTTTACTGCTTTTTTCAATGAAAGGTTCTACAATCACTTAGTTAATTAGTCGGTAGGCATACCTGACTTCATCTGGTAACTCCATTGAAATTTATAGGATTTTAAAAATTTCTTTTACAATTATTATCTCCATTTGTGTTATTATTTTTATTATTATCATCATCAAGTAAGGTCAGCTTGGCCCACTACTCAAAGCATCAATGATTTAACATGGCATTGTATCTGCCATGATAATTGATGCCTGGCCTTTCATCTCCTCAATCATTTTTACAGATCCCTACCAACCTCCTGGAGACCTGCAGGCAATATGCTGGGGAATATGACTTATTAGGAGCCCTTCATAAGCTGGTTAAAGGACAGGGATCCCAGACACTGACTCCACAAAAATTATGCAAAGCCCCTCCAAGATACAAACCCAGTGCAGCTGCCATACGCCCTGACAAGAGAGGCAGACCATTCGGTGAGTTTAAATACATGATCAACCTACTCACAAATGTATTTTTGCAGTGTCTTTATCATTCAGTTTCCATTTTAAAAGATTCTAATCCTTCAAACTGTGTGTGCGTTTACCCCACCTAGTCGCTCCCATGAGAGGACGTTCCTTCACCCGAGGGATAAACATGAGAAGTGATCCCTTCCGCTCACGTCCACCAAACACCTCCCGTCCCCCATCTCTCCATGTGGACGACTTTGTAGCACTTGAAAGCACTGGACATCAGCCCACAGGACCCACTGGATATAATAAGATATCCTTTGGTCGGGGCAAGGTACACGTAAGGTTTTCTCTCTCTTTGTTGAATATTTTAGATTGTTTTACGTGTTCTATGTGTAATAATCTCCTTTAACCCATTCGCGCCGGCTGACATCCTATCATGTGATTGCAAAATATACCCTGTTCCTGGTGACGTCCTGAAGTATTTTCTGGGCAGGGCAATTGTGACGCGATGGAATGTCAGCAATAGAACGCTAGATTGTTCTTAAATATAATTTATTTTTCATAATTTCAAAGTCTCTGTTACTAAGTTTAGGTGTTTGAATGTCCTAAAATGTGATATAATGTAAAAAAGATGATGTCACAGAAAGCTACGGAATATTGATGATGCCATGGTAATTAATGCTTCTGATTGGTTGATTAATTTGAACCGAGTCTAAAAACTATTATAAAATCAAGTGTCCAAGAAAAAAAAAAGGCTGTAATACTATTTCCAATTTGTTGATTACCCATGATGACATGTCATGAGGTATATGTACATTCTCATATGTACATGTATAATTGTTTATATTGTTTTTCTTCTTGCTTTGGATTTTTTTTTAAAGTATAATACATCTTTTTTGATACCCTACTAAAAGAATGCTTCCACTTTCCATTGGTATTATCACATAGAAGTGAAGAATATGGGCAAAGTTAATAAAATAACACTAGAAAAGCATTGTTTTAACATGTTTTCTACTTTCTTTTTTTTTTCTTTTTTTTTTTTTACTATAATACCTCCCCTGAACATGGCAATATTTTTACATGCCTTTACATCTTAGGGACAATCATGCAAACCATAAAAATAGGGTGGTTGAAAAATCCTCTGAGAGGTTCACCCTGGTATGAAGCATTGCACGCTTGTTATCTTCCCAGAGTAAGGAGTAGGTGAAAATACATTCCGTCGTGAATGGGTTAAATTCTTTCTAATTAAGTTAGATTAAACATGTTTGTAAGATACTTTTAGGAGCTCATCCTCTTACTTGTAGTTTGTCAGTGTGAGGGTCTAAAAAGCTGTATGATTTTTTGTGTAAGGTGATATGCTGTTATGGAGATGCAGCATATTGCATTGAATGGGCAATGACATAAGTAAAGTTCTCTTTTCTGTCAATTTTCTTGTATATCATTTCCATTTTTTTTATTTATGTAATGTTAAGTGTACAATATCTTAACCCTATCCCGACGGGCCCAGCGATAAGTGGAAACCCCCTACGCTGGGCCTATGCAATATTGCATCGGGAACGTCACACTGGTGCATCGCCCCATTATCGGGCATTTAGCCGTGTTACACGGCTAACCAACAAAAACAGGGATAACTCTGCTAGTACTGTATTTCAAATGTTCCTCTCCCCTGGTAGATAGAGAATGAAAGCAAGATTCAACAGATAGTTGGAACTGGAAGCCTTTTAAGATCATTCTCTTTTATATAATGGGAATGGAAAAAAAAAATTTCAGTGTATGCAATTTGCATTAGGTGCAAATAAATTCATTTCATTGATTTATATAAAAATGAATAAATGAATACTTCTTGTATTACATTTAGTACATGAAAAGAAGAGAAGTTCCATCTTTGTGTAAAAAGTAGTGGTGCCTTCCTCTACCTTTCTGCCTTTGCTGAAGTCTTATTTTCAAACTTGTGATAAATCAGAGCAATTTGGTTACAGTTCCTACTGGACTCCATGCGAGGCCGTGGCAGCCGAGGGCGTGGTGAGAGCAGAGGTGCAAGATTCTTCCATCGGCCGCCATTCAGGCCTGATTGCGGTAGGGGTTAGTTGAGCTTGTCTTTTGCATAGCTGCATAGAGTCTTCAGGAATTGTTTTGGTGAAGGGAAAACTAACCAAACTAACTCAAGCTTTTAGAACTTGCTAGTAGGATATGTAATGTGTTAGTCTGTTCTTTGTTTTATAATTTTGAGTGGAATGATTTCAAACACAGCATTCAGCTTAATATGCCTCTTTGTAATGCTAAAAGCTACTAATGAGTTGGAAGTATTTCTTGATATACTGTTTAACATTATCTTTACAGCCTCCTTGAAGTTAATCTATTACTGATTTCTTGCAATATGCATCATATGATATGATTAGAATTTCATATATTTTAAAGCTTGATAAAAATTGCTGTTTTCCTATAAATATTTGATGTGTGATAATTTTCATTTTGAAAGAGGGGTTCTTATAGGAATATATTTTTCCTTCATAATTTTTGTCATATATTATTGACCTAAATAAACTTATGGCTAATGCATCTCTCTTTGTCTTAGGTGTCGTACGCGGGATGAACCCAAGAGGCCGTGGAATGTCGTGGGTCTTCCGAGGTGATAGCTCTCCTAGGGGTTACCGTGGGGTCTCCATGAATCCAGGACCAATGCGGTTTATACGGGGTAGAGGACTATACATTAGAGGAAATGGGGTGAGCAGTGGTCCAAAGGAGAGGTTTCCCCCGAAGTTTGTAGAACGCGGTGGAAGAAGGGACATGAATGGGGGGAGACACATTAGGGGTAGCTTTAGGTGAGAGCGCTGTCGCATTATTTTATTATTATACTCTGTAAATAGTACCTAGTTGAGGATGTGCTTATAATGAGTAGTAGAATAGAGAATATTGGTTATTATTTAGTATCTTTTTTATTCAATTTGTGAATTATACACAGAGAAATGGAGTAGTGAGTTACAAGATGTATTATTTTTGGAAGAAAATTTTTAATATTTGAATTTAAACTTCCTCAGGTGGTTGAGTGCTTCACATTCATATACCTTTACAGATAATATAAAAAGCACTCTTGTTTTTGCATTTATTTGAATTTGACAGATCTTTGACTGTCATTTCTGTGACAAATGAAATTTATTATTATTTTTTTTACCAAAGTGTATTGTGTAAATTTCATTTATTTATATGTATGATGGTGTATATAAAAGTCTGTTGACACAAGCACATGTCCATATGTTCTTACACACACACACATACACGCACACACACATAAACATATATTACATATGCTTACATACACATTGGCACACACACACATACACAAAATCAATGTATGTGTGTTTATATTTATATATGTATGTATGTGTGAATGCATGCACATACAGAGTAGAGTGTCATTTTTAAATAAAAATTTCCATAGCAATTTCTTATACTAATATTTTCTGTTTTTCTACAATTACGTGCAAAATATCATTAAATAAATGAATCAGAGTTTTTGCAACTTTTGTAATATTACCCTTTCTTAACCCATTCGTATGGGGTGACAACATATCACTTCATGGTAATATTTCCTTCCCTTGGCGTGACATCCTGGCACATGATCTCTCAATCAAAACATGTTTTACATCATTACACATGTACATAATCATAGGAGTTCCATTTGTATTGACACACTTTTACTCGTGGAACTAATGTAAACAAATACAAAAACCTTTGATTATCAACCTGTTGAAGTGGGGGGGGGGGGGGTGAAAAGGGAGTGGGAGAGGAGGCAAAGGTGGAGGCAGTAGAGTGACGAGAGAGAAAGAGGTAAAAAGTCATCATGGAAACAACTGGTAAGTAGATCTCCTAAGTAGAGTAAATAACTGGTAAGTACACAAAACATACATATTTATATTACAGATTATTTACCAAACATCAGATGACTTACCTTGCCGGGGACATGCAATCTTGTAGGTACATCCGTCGCCATTGACGTCTCTACCTTGTCATTCCTACAGGCCTTTATATATATATATATATATATATATATATATATATATATATATATATTTATATATATATATATATATATATATATATATATATATTTATATATATATATATATATATATATATATATATATATATATATATATATATTTATATATATATATTTAATTTTATCATTATAATATATATATATATATATATATATATATATATATATATATATATATAATGTAAAATATGTATATATATGTATGAATGTATGTATATATAGATTTTTTTTTTTTCTTCACTCCATTATAACTAAACAGGAAAAAAAGATCCTTTCACAAATAATCCCTGGTTTCTAAAGGCTTAATTAAATTTATGTTGGAAGAATGAATGTCCCAAGGAACAGGAACTACCAATGAGATCTGTCATTGCATGTAGATGGCAGACTTTAAACAATGTACCTAGACTTTAGGTTAAAGCAATGCCATCTGAAAGATATCCATACAACTTGTTTAACATGAAGATATCTATTTCCCACAAAATATAACTTCAGAGGCAACTTAAGACCAGTCAGTTGTTATTAAATACTTTTGGTACGGTGCCCCCTTTTGGCCAATTCTTTAAACCAGGCACCTCCATTTTCAAAGCAAGAAAATTCAAATCAACTTCATATGTTCATAAAAGTATAGACAGCAGTATTATCCCAAGTCCTCAGAAGTCAAATTTTCTTATGAGATGAAATATTAATGTAGAAAATGGAAGTACATATTCATTAAAGATATAGAGGGAAAACTTCATGCTCCTTTCCCAAGTTGAATCTGCCAAATACCATTCTAAGATCCAGTCTCAGCTACAACCATAAAAATTGATCAACCAAAGGTAACAGAACTTGACCTGAATTGATCTCTACCAGTACTAAAATATCTAATTTTGATTTATCTACCACAATTATTACAAAGAACGCATTTACCATCTCACTCATTTTCTTTGATGAATCATTTAAGTGTATCTGGCTTATTGTTAACTTTTAGTCAGGAACTGGACTAAACATTTTTGTATTTTTTCTGGCATCTTTTTTTTTCTGTGACAATCAATCTCCCTTCTCTCCCTGTATCTTTATTCCTTCCTCTCCAATTTTTTTTTCTTTCTTTGTCTTATTCCTGTAGTAGGATTAATATTAATTAATGAAAGATAAATACTGTAGTGTGTATGCATTGATAAGATGAAACACACCAAAAATATGAAAAAGATAATAAAACATGACATTTCAAA
>BOPN01001103.1:25000-27500 GCA_017312705.2 Penaeus japonicus | reverse complement strand
TTGACTTTAACCTCTATCTGGCTGCATATATCACACTTTTCCTAATATATACTTTCTTAAATGTGGTATGCTGAAGAGACAAATTATCTCCCTCACTTTAATGCTACCTCAAAGCTTGTATGAACTACTCATAGTTACCATTTGCATTGGAATAACAGTGTTAGATGATTGTCTATTTTTATTATACATAATCAGCTTTGCAAGCAGGTCTTAATAGATTTTAAAAAATTACTGTGACATTATGTAGTTCATTCACAGTTATTCTGGTTCTTTCTAAGAGTAAAGTTAATCTTAGATATTTTGTAAGATAAAAAACTGGTATAAAAAATTAGGCATTATGTCATCATAAAGTTCATTCAGCATTAACAAATCTAAAGAAACTTCTTCTTTACATGAAAAAGGATTTTTTATCTACAATATATGATGAGATTTAAAGTCAATAATAGTGGCAACTCCCAAAGTACTCATGTACCAAAGTTACAATGATAGGTGTGCTATCGGTATTTTAGATATAAGGTTGAGATTCCATTTACAAATATGTTACTATACTTTTATTTGCAAGAATAAAGTTTCTTGATATGGCATTTTATTTTATTTAGCTACCGTCTCAATATTTTTCTCTACATATTTTTGAAATCTTTATAAGTATATGTAAATTCATATTAGTTCCATTGAAATCAACAAAAGTAATATGACAAAATTTTCTGCCATTTTTCTGCTAAAATGTTTCCTTTATCCAACACTTTTATGATGGATAAAGTGTACACTCATTCACTGTTGTTGTTTCCTTGATAACAGTACTAATATATAAGTGTCTTTGCAAAACACAATTTTCTTTCTTGAGATTAACTGTTTCATTAACATGTTTAGTATCTCTTCCAATACAGAAGACCTGAGTTTTTTATCTATAGTAAATTTGGTTTCTTTGACCGTAATTTTCTGTCACATATTTGTTAACCCATTGCCAACGGGGGATAGATTTGCTTACCCAGGCTCCAGGATGGGTTTTATTTCAGAGCAAGGCAACTTCAGCAAAATACCTTGGCTTTTCACACTCCATTTTAGTCACTCATTGTAGAACTAAAGACATTTAAGTTTTTTGCTTTTGTGTGTGTTTTACTGTATTTAGAGACTTATATCTGTCACATCACAGGCTGTTTTATGGTAGGACAAAAAGCAACTTTATTTTTTTGTATCTGTGTGCTGTCATGAACGAATAAGAAACCTATAACCATCCACAGTGATGATAACATGAAAAGGTAGGGAAGATGAAGGAAACTTGTGCTTATAACTGTGAGTATCACAGTAAAAGGCATCCCTACTGGCACAGGGGCACAGTGTAAACATTGGGCATGGTTTCAGTCACCTTCCTCTTCCTGTTCTTTCTGCACATCCTTCATTTGCAGTACTTCAGAGCAAGAGGTCAGCAACTTGCTACATGTCATCGCTCTCTAAAGATAGCACTTGCTAGAGACTGTGGATGGGTGCTATTCAAGGCTCTCTCTCCTGCTGGTGCTAGAGGAAAGTGGTGCCTTCTAGGTTTTGAATGTTGGGTGAAACCCATTTTGCTTAATATTAAGGCAGTTATAATAATTATGACTGCAATTGTCATCATCACTCATTCATTACTCATAGCACAAAAATATAACATGGTGATCCAAAATCCCTGAACGTCATGATGCCCATCATTAGGCCAGAGCTCCAGTGTCATGTATAACGAAAAAACACGTCACCCGTCGTTAATGGGTTAATGTCTCTTTGGTGATTTTATTTCTATTTCAATAAATATGAATGTTGTAAAATAATATTTTGGATTGTCAAATGAAATACAAAGGTTTTAATAATATTTTACTTCCATATCTCATTACTGTACATGAAATTATCTACAATATTCACAAAAAAGCATGGCAATACATTGTTAATACTGCTTTTAAATACTTAAATCCCTCCCACATCCCTTTTAGTATTACATTTTCCAATGGTGTTTTTTTTTAAAGTTTCATGCCAATTTGATTTTTTTTGCTTTCTTTAATCTTTGAAACAATTAATTTCATTTAATATTCTCTACATACCTAGAAACACTACAAATGTACAAGACAAGACGATTATATTTTCAATGCACTGCATTTAAAATGTCGCAAAATGCACTCCCATAACAAAACAAAAGAGAGCAACCATAGTGAAAGTGACGGGTGCAATCTCTCCATGACTCAGAGGTGTCTTGGCCTAATAAAGTCACTGAGAAGTATCATGGGGTGCATATAGCCAACACCTGTCCTAATGTTTCTAAATGCTGTACTTAATAACAAATTACATAAATATTTAATGGAATACAGACTTAGGACTTCAAAAAAGTCTTCTCTCCAAATGCAGTATACAATTCCTGTGTCATCTGCATACTAAGAAACAGCAACAAAGTCCTTCCTCATTTGGGTTCAAAATACAGAAGTCTTTACTAAACTCTCATGAAATGGAATTAGTGATTGTATGAAACCACAAT
>BOPN01001103.1:15000-17500 GCA_017312705.2 Penaeus japonicus | reverse complement strand
AGTGGGTTAATAGCCAAAGGATGAATGTACGTTGATGCAGGTAAAGTACTTTTCTGGAAAGCCAAGTTCTCTTCCGATTTCAGCGTACGCATTATGTTATGTTTGAATAGCCATTCTGAATATTGACATGCAATGGTGTTCACTGCTGAGCGCCAAAAAATTAAGTGGGCTTCGGCCAAATTCTCTGAGCAGATGCTGGATTTTCTTTCAGGGCTCTAAGATACTTAAAGCTGGTGTTCTTCATGGCAATTTTTACTCTGAGAACTAATCATTGTTAATGATTTCTTCAAGTTTTGTCAAAATGGTGTCAGTGGATCTACTTATGAACAAAAAATCCTAACCACATCACACCAACTTGCATAAACTTTCTGGCAACTTCTTCAATGATTAAGGATGATTTTGAAATGAAGTTGCAGTGCTGCAATCAATATTTTTGTCAATACAATGAAAACAGTATTGATTTAATATAACAGAACTTGAAAGAAAATAAAATTTCCTATTTCAATAATTGCATCCATTTTTTTTATTTTTTTTTACAATAAAAGACTTCTTTAGTGATTTCTAAACTCATTTTAACTGAACCATTAGATTAAAGTGAAGAACATGCCTGCTACTCTTCTGATCTACTTTCTCCAAGTTCTTGTCACTCATGTTTTCATACTAGATTTCCTACCGTGGTATATCATCATGCAATGAGGATATCTGGTTCAAAGGAATTCCTCTTATTCTAGCAAATGCAGTTGGTACTTCTTGAAATGCTCCCTAACTCACTGGGGTATTTCAAGCCTGTAAGCCAAACACCTTAGGCTATTTGCCTGCTCTGGCAACGGCTGACTGCTATGTGCTTGATCATCCAGTGTGCCATAAGAAAAGCATGACAAAATATCTGGTCCCCAGCAGCAGGTACTACCACCACTTGATGTGATTTCTTGTCACCCAGTGTTAACGGGTTAGTGTCATTATATCATCTTGTAATTCTATTTTTCTACACCACACTTGTCTGGTTTTACTGGGTTCTGAAATTTCAAAAATATTTTCTTCTGCATTGTCATATGCTAATCTGTCACAGGTTAGGTCTGAAGATTCAAATCAATATTCTTCAATATCTTCAGTGTTACAACTTTTTGCAGCTCATATACTTCTGCTTTCCTGCTTCTGTTTCAGTATGTTTTCACACTTATTTTCATAATAATCTATACCTCCAAAGGATCGACTGTCTTTTTGCCATCATGACAAATGTCATACAAATCAACATTTTCTGTGAGAACTTCTCTCAGTTATTACCTCATCTTTGGAGAATTTTTCTTACCTTGTCAGTTTTGATTGAGCCATAAAACCCTCTCTTAGTCTTCTTAATTTTTTCTCTGATATAACAAGGAGAAGTAGTCTTGTTAATATTTGCAAATAGTCTTATCTTCAATGGTAAAGTTGCTACAATTTTCTATTGTTATGGCAAAAAAAATTGCATGGCAAACTATTACGGGTAAGTGGGCGTACAGAGCTAGGCTTATGCGTTTGAAAACCCCGGCATTCTGACCATTTACAGCCGAAATAGCCCCGGCGTGAATGGGTGCCAAGACATACACAACGGCTATGGTTAGGTACAAAAGACGAGTGTCATTGCATATATGATGTGACATTGAAAACTGTTCACTGTTGAAGCTAACGGCACTAGTTTCAGAGCTACAGCTTTCCAAAGTAAGCCTAAACCCTTGTTTTGTGATGGATTTAAGGGAAAACATTCATTGGGAAAGTCTGAGCTGCCAGGAACAAGGAGAAGACATTTTCTCTGTCCCTCTAATTTCAAGCTTGTACCCACTGCAAAAGAGATGGCCCAAAATGAAGGCAAGTCAGCTCCTTCGGCCCCCTTTCTGAAACGGGTTAATGGAGTAGGTGGCAACATATAAGACTGACACAAGTACTTTGGAATGATGTTTGATGACTGAACTGCTCTTTCCTTAGGCGACTAACTGCCATGGCCTGTACCACAGCCTGATGGATGTTGAGAGCATTTTAAGATAACTGTAAAATGTAAACACTCTAAGTTTTGATTTGGCTAACATTTTACACGTTGGGATTTTATGATAGCAGATGCTTATTTACTTAACTTGCACCATGATTTCATAAATGTTACATTTATTGAAACACCCTAATGTGCATGCAAACACAGACTTATGGACACAAAAACATACATAATGCAAGCACAAGTGCAGATGTAAAATCATGTATATCAACAAATGCACATGCATGTGCACACAGTCACATTTACACACAATTTTTATTTTCACTCACACAATTTTTTTTCTGAATACCAAACCACAAGAGAAGCAGTTTTTCAAAACAGACACTTGACCATTCAGTTTTCAATCAGTTTTAAGGAATTACATGAAATCACTCTGCAAATATAAAAATATTTTTACCATGAACAAAACTAGGATTTTTGTATCATAAATAAAATATGCAAAAACCCATTTGTGCTTGGCTTTGAACATTTTAAACT
>BOPN01001103.1:0-10000 GCA_017312705.2 Penaeus japonicus | reverse complement strand
CAGAAAAATATCACCGATTCTAGGACAATGGTAATAGTGCTACTATTAATGTAAAATTCCAGGGCTGACATATTTCTGGACCCCTAATTTCTAGCTGGCAATTTTGAAGTATCGTTTCAGATGAAAACAGACAGGACATCCTGGAAGTTTGTCAGGTTTTATATTATCATAAATTTCTATATCTATATTTTCTAATTGAACTTGTTACACTGGGCTGATTTTTATGGGTGCTCCACACACATGCATCCTATTTTTTCTCTACAAGAATAAGTAGTATCATCAACAAAATAATGAAATTTTGTCATAACAATTACATGAAGAATTTTGTGTATGCACTCATAGCTGTGTGTAAGTAAGTATATGTATGTTTGTTCTACAAAAGAAAATTGCATAAATAATGTTTGTATCATCTAATCAGATTGAAATGCTTTGAGAGAATGATTTATTTTGTAACATCACCCTTTACAAGTCAGTCTACAGATAATTTGTAATTATTTTAACAATAAATTGCTCATTCTTTTCCGTTTCCAACTACCATTATCCAACCCTATTACCTCATTCTTGTTCAAACAAACACCACAGTCTTCAAAATGAAAGTCATTATATACTCATATGATTTTTGCATTTATTCTTTTTTTCCAGAGCATTTGTTTTAGATGTCCATTATAATGAGACTATACATTACAAAATATTCCATGAACAAAATTAAAGACAAAATTTTGTTAGCACTCTCAACTTGGGAGACTTTAAAAGAATTTTAAAAAATACTTACTAATTCTTGTTTCATAGGCGTTGCTGATCCAAAGTCACAACTTCAACTTCATTATCTCTCCTTCTTGTGGTCTTGAGGCACGAAGATCTCCCCGAACAATCTTGGGTTTTCACTGTGACTCCTGTGACCTGGTGAGTGCGTATTAATAAATCTTCTAGTTCTGGTGTACAGTCACTATCACTTACAAGGTCTATTACTTTTGGGGAGTTACTGGGCATTGGAGATTTCAGTGGAGGGACACTACGTCCTGACCCTGCTGAATCACTGTTGGAGGAATCACTTGGGGATGAGATGACTGAGTGTGTATTTACTTCAGAACCAGTTCCTGAATCTTTGTCAAGTAGAGCAGTAACAAGTGGAGGTCCACAGATGACTGAAGGCCTTGGGATTGAGGGACTCACTGAGTGAGGGGATTCTGAACATAGAGCATGGTCTGCCGGAAGTTCATCCACTAACATGACATCAAGGTCAGATGGTTCTCCCGAGCTGCCACTTAAGACAATGGTAACATTAGTCTCATCAGATACCTGTGACTCACTGGCTTGATCTGATGGAGAAGAGACAGTGATGAGAGGAAGACTACGATCTGCTTCAGGACTTGGGAATAAATCAGGTGAAACTATCCCTTCACGGTCAGGCTCAGGGAGAGGAAGTGAGGATGATCGTGGCCCAAATGAGGGTTTTGGCTCCAGTTTGAGTCGCTTGTCTCCTTCATCATGAACTGGTGTGGAAAAATACTTATGTTTGTACCACATCTTCCTGCTTCTTTTGATGTCACTCTCCCCTGCAACTCCTGCAGATGATGATGGTCTTTCATCTTTCATGTCAGTCATCACTGAGCTCTCTCCAGCATCATCAGAAAATACACTAGCTAAGTCAATGCTATCTTGACTTTTAACCAAGCTACTTATTGACTGGTTGTCCCCTTCCTCGTCAGCATCAACTGACATCTGTTGGGGACTGTAACCATACCTACCAATATCACTACCCTTAACACTTGTTCCAGCACTTACAACTCTACTGGTCACAGGTGGGGAAACTTTGACTATCACATTTCTTATTGCACTATCACTTACAATATTTCCTACACTGGCAGTTTCTAACTTGCTGCTAAGGTTGACTTTAGCATTGGATAATTTTGAACTTGTCTGTTGCTCGTCTTGACTAGAAGTTGGGGTGGTCACATATTTACAAAATGCAGATGAAGTGGGCGATGGAGTGTAAGGATCAGTCCACTCCAAGTTAATCCCTGGTGATCCCTGAGTCCCTGGGTTCCCTGAGGTTCCTGCTACATTGCCCTCAGCAGCATCACATCTGGCTTCCCCCTCCAGGCTGAGTGATCCCTTCATGTTGCCTCTAGGAGTGGGAAGTACTAGAGTCATGTTGCTGTCACTGTGCCTCCGACGTTTACTTGGGGAAGTCAGGAATCCATCCAACATTGCTGCCTCTAGTGTGCTGCTGTTGCTCTCATTGCTTTGCAGCTGTCTCTTGAAGGAACCTAAACTCCGGCGTTGAGAGCCACCATACTCAATACTATAGTGGTCTCCAGAGCGATTCAAGGCCTCATGAAGAAGTTTCAAAACCTGAAAAAATAATAATAATAATAAATAAATAAAAGAAAAAGAAGATAAGAAAAAAATAAATGAGCAAATAAATAAAGATTTCACACCCCCAAGACATACCTATGCTTTAGGTGTTTCAATAATTAACATTATTGTGAAAATATATCTAAAGAAATAGACAGACAGGTACACAGATAGATGCATATGAGATAGATATACAGATAAAGCCATATAAATTCAGATACAGATATATAAATCATGCATCATGATTTAATACAATTCATTAACTTAAACTGTGAACCAGCATATATGTTCCAAAATAAAAAACATACAAATGGAAAATATAGATCGTACAGATTTATAAATGACAAGTCTCCAATAATATGCAAGACTACAATATAATTATTGTGCAATATTTAGCACAGAAAAAAATAAATAAATGGAAAAAAAAAAAATAATAAATAAATAATAAAAAAAATAATAATAAATAAATAAAATAAAATAAATACATTATTCACATAAGCCTCTAAAATATAACTTTTTACTTACCTCTTCCTTTGAAGAATTCATAGGAATAACATTTGGGTAGACCTTTCTTGGCCGCAGATATGAAACTAAATCCAAAACTTCAGAACAAGATGCATGCATGGATAGCAGCACTCTGCAGAAACTTCCATCTCTGTTGACTTGCTTGATCTCCTGTAATATTAGTGATGTTGAAAAACAAAGTGTCTCCTAAAGCTGCCATATTTTTCATAGGCCAACTACACAGCACATAATGTGAAAATCATGACTGATGGTGAACCATTATTTTGATGAGTAATCCTATATACAGTATAAGCTTGGAAAGGCTAAACAATTTTGGTGAACTGATAGAAAAAACAAAATCTGTTGGCCTATGATTTATCCTATAACATCATTGAGGAAAAGACTGGCAGAAATTCAGAAAGTAATACAGAATTGATGAATGACGATTTCATCTCTAGGCATTCTGAAACTAATAGCATTGTACACAACTGATATAACCAATAAAGAATCTGCCAATAAATTTCTGCATTTCTGATTAAATGTTAAACTACAAAGCATATGGATATCTTAAATGCCCTGCACAGTACCACCTGTCTTGAGTTCTTCTCTCACTTTCAAAATATAAGTCAGTATTGAAGTTCAAGTAATTTGAGAAATCTTCCTATCTACATCATTAACCTAACTTTCCCTATTCTTCCTACCTTTTCCCATTCCTGAAATTTACAAAATCACTCACAAAACATCAATAAGGAAACATTAAAATTTTATGAAGACAGATATACAACTGGTCTAGCATAAGAAATTTAATACAAATATTCTAAAAACACAATCAACACTATCATTTTCATCAATCTCTTTGGCTCTAAGTTTATACAGCTATTTTCACTACACAATGTCCTGCCCCTATCCATAGGACCCACTTTTTTCCCTGTATCCAGTCAGTCACCTTATATTATTCACTATATACACATAGATACATGATACATACTTTATCTATTACACTATAAATTATGACAAATACATGTTTTAACCCACTGTACAGGTGTCATGACATACTTGACTGTACCGATTAGGCCTAAAAGACTGGTGTCAATGCGTAAATGACATGACATAGGGATCTGCACACAGTTCGAGGCGCACACATAGTCATGAAGTATTACGGCTTTAATGACTCTTGCTTCACAGCTCCAGCGTTTAAAAGTCAGCCTAAGCCTGTATTTATGATGGCTTTGTAAAAAACACTTTCCCCATTCCCCTAATTTTGAGCTGGTGCTGCCAGCGTCGTAGACTATGTGTCCTGACTGCCAATTAGGTAGTTATCCGCAATGTATTATGTGTGGTATATAACATACTTTTTAAATTTTCCCCATTTTTGTGGGGGTTCAAATATGAAAATCTAAGAAACTGAAACATTTTCCCCCAATAAAACTAAATACAAGTAAATTTCACACTACCTTAGCAGACTGATAAATTGTGTAAAACATAGCTGATGGTCGAATAACCCGTATACTAGGTGCTGTATCTACTCCAAATGGAACACATCTGCAAGGAAGCTGGCGGTCACTCTGGTCTTCACCCTCCTCGATTTCTCTCATCTGAAAAATAAATTTCTAAGTGGAATAGGTTTGGGGAACAAATATATTTGTAATTTTACCCAAAAACCTGCAAGAACTGTTCCATAACACTAGAATTTACTCATAGTTTAGGATTTTTATCATCTGTGAACTAATTGATATCTTTGATTTTTTTTTTCAACCTATTTTTACTGCCAATAACCTCTTTTCTTTTCATTCTTTTTCCTAAATCTATAATTCTATATTACTTCTAGGCTACTTAAAAAAAAAAAAAAAAGGATTGAGGTTAATTTTCTTTCTACTTACCAGGATACCAGCAAAACACACCAGGTCGAACTTACAAAAATTACAAAATTAATACCACTAACCCTCCAATCACAGGCATGAATCCAAGTTTCAGTTGCATCTGGGGTAAGTGCATCCTGAATTTCTGGTACCGTGTCATACATGCGATACTTCCACCGACTGACGTGCACACGCATCCCAAAGCGTTCATGGAGGCTCCGGTATACATATTCGTACCCATATTTTGCTGAAGGATTGAGTGCAAAATGTTGTTAGTTTATGAGAAAGTCCATTCAAACACAGCTTTACAGAAGTGCATGTCAAAAGGAGTATCAGTCTTCCACAAAGTACAGACCTGCATGTTTCCAAGCAAATAGGTTTCATATCATTCATAGCCTTCCTCTCAACAACTATTATGCTACTACATATCAGCCATTATCAATTTTATCTTAGAGCATAGTGTCTTTTCCCTATAAGATGAATGCTTTTAAAAATCATCATCAAAATACTGCCATCAATACTATGAAAATATATTTTCTTCATTTAGATAAATCACAATTTATTTTCATATTTCTGAAAGGCAAAGTAACATGGTTCTGATTCTCACAAGATCAGTAGCACAAAACAGAATGACTAAATCCTTTTTTTATATATAGGATAAAGATGGTGGAAACAAGAACAAGTACTGCTTTGTGTTGGTGTATTCAGTGATATGACTTGTGCAATTTTTGAAAATGTAATTGCTTAAATGAATTAAATAGGTAAAAATGTGATATGATGATTTCTTACTGCTATTACAATAACATCACAAAATATGAGGACTTGCTGTCTGCAACAAAGGAAGACTCAATGCACTGCTATAGCCCCTTAGAGATTATTTTGCTATTCACAAATGTACAACAACCAAACCTTTACAGCTATGTTATGACACACTAAGGAAAAGGTCAGTACAAGAAATGTATCTATAAATTCAAAATGGTGTAAGCTGCTAACAACAATTCATTATAAAAAAGAGGAAACTTTGCATGTGCAGGTTAATCCAAAGAAGGGTGCCCAAATATTGTTGTAGTATTATATAGATCTTAATTGTCTATATGGTTCTGAAAATCAAACAATCATAGGCAAAAAGTCTATACAATACTTTGTGGAGCATAGTGAAAGCTGTGTGAGAGACAGTAGGAATAAGAATGGTTCTAACAAAGTTTCTAGTAATGCACCCACTCTTTATCTTTACTCAATTACCCTACAATGCCATTTTCTGCAGCTTTTTACAATTATATACTATTCCGTTTCATCTACAGCAAAATTTTAAAATCGGGTCCATCTATGCTGATTTATATAGATTTTTATACACATGAATCTATTAAAGGTATATTTTTTATATTACAAAAGTATTTTTTTCTAAAAACTTGATATTTCTAAGAATGATCTATAAGTATTCCAACCTATATTTATCTTTTCTACAACTCACACACCTTAACCCTACTGTGACGGGCATTATTTATCACTTTCTTACTGTACTTTCTTTGTTGAAATTAAGCTATTCATTCCAGAAGTTGTGTAACTAGGACATCATACCCAATGATAATTAGTATCACTTTACTAATATATCATATATAGAATAACATATCAAACCATAGGGTCTAGAAAATAATAGAAAACACATATCTAAAGATGCCCAGCCAGGGTTAACCATTATGCAGTTTCAACTACCTTATTATCTTTACAAAAAGAAAGGGGTTATCATGTGCACTTTTAAGTAATTTGATACTTATATATGGGGAAGAAATTAATAAATATTTGCCCAACTATAATCTATAGCAAATCCAAGCAATTAACAACCACTAGAGTGCTACTTATGTATAAACACACAAATCTTTAAAAAAGAGAAAGAGAGAGAGAGAGAGAGAGAGAGAGAAAGTTACTGAGAGATAGAATAAGAGAGAGAATGAGAGAGAGAAAGAGAGAGAGAGAGAAACAGAAACAGAGGAGGAATGAGAAAAAAACAAAACTTCTCGTACATATATCCTTTGCTTTCGCAAATGAGGATGGATCATTTCCCTCCCTCCTTTTCTTCCAGCTTTTCTTTTTCTCCCTTAATCGAGCTGGCGTCGTTCACACCCAAGGAACGGAGACGTCAAGGATTCACATCCAGTGATGTCTCTCTCTCTCTCTCTTTCTCTTTCTCTTTCCCTTTCTCTCTCTTTCTCTTTCTCTTTCGAGAAGAGAAGAGAGAAGAGAGAAGAGAGAAGAGAGAAAGAGAGAAAGAGAAAGAGAGAAAGAGAAAGAGAGAAAGAGAAAGAGAGAAAGAGAGAGAGAGAGAAGAGAGAGAGAGAGAGAGAAAGAGAAAGAGAGAGAGAGAAAGAGAAAGAGAAAGAGAAAGAGAGAAAGAGAAAGAGAGAAAGAGAAAGAGAGAAAGAGAAAGAGAGAAAGAGAGAAAGAGAAAGAGAAAGAGAAAGAGAAAGAGAAAGAGAAAGAGAGAAAGAGAAAGAGAGAAAGAGAGAGAGAGAGAGAGAGAGAGAGAGAGAGAGAGAGAGAGAGAGAGAGAGAGAGAGAGAGAGAGAGAGAGAGAGAGAGATAATAGAATTGCTTCATGCACACCTTTGCAAAAGATAAATTCAACTAAGTATAAAAAGTATATGATACTAACCTGGGCATACAAGGTGTATGAGATGGTTATTTCCTCTTGCCAGCCAGTCTTCTACAAGATCACAGATGGCAGATGAACTGTCCTCTCTTGTGGGAAAGTGCAAGATATCACGGTGGCAAAACGTGGTGTCTATATGTAAAGAATCTACAGCCTTAACAGTGCCATCTGAGTTGTGTAATGCGCGTATTCTTTCTACATCTCCAACACTTGTACGGAAATCCCCAGTGTATAAAACAGTTCCTCCTCTTCCCTCAAACAAGAACCTGCAATACAGAAAAGCTTGATATATTGGAAAATATAATTGATATAGCTATCTAAAATGATTATCTAATATAGTTTACATTACCAATTGATATTTCTAACTTGCTAATATATTGCCTTCAAGAACTAAATGGCAAATGATATTTATCACTGGAACAGAAACATTCAGCCAAACTAGCTCGCTTCACATGTCTTACATGACTGATCCTGGGCAGTGTCCCGCAGGTATGAGAGTGACACAGAGTTGATGGCTAGCTTCCTCGGCAACATTTGGAACTGTTATCTTGACAGGCTCTTCAGGAGGTAATGGCCTCACAAAGGGGTCCAAAGGGCGGTGTCGGATAGATGCTTGCAGAAAGCGAGCCGTGATAGCAGAACAGTAAAGATAGACTCCACTATTACTTTCTAGATGATCCAAGAACTGGGGTGAACTCAATCCAATCATGTGATCTAAACAAAGAGAAAAAAGTATTTACATTAGTAATACAGCAATTATGGGGATTAAAAATGTACCCAATAATACTACATCCGAACTTTGTTTAGTTTTACCCACTCAACACAGGGCTTCCTGCCGAGAGCTGTTGCATGGTGCAAGGCTGCGCTGAACTTGTGAGAGCGATTTTCACTCACCCTATTCAATGGGATAACAATAAGATTTTTTCTTTCTCTTTTTTAAAGTCAGCATATTGACTGTTTCACTCTCTACGATTTCTTGTGGTAGCTTGTGATACAAGAAAAGACAATGAGATACTTGGCAATTTTGGCTGCACTGCAAGTAGAGATGTAAGTAGTCATGTATGGCAATGCTGTCTGATTTGCTCCTTCCTGCATGCTTACATATATCCTTCAGAACATTTCAACCTCCCCGAGGGAAAGAATGCAAGCCTTTTCTTCCCAGGAGTGGTACAGGGAATAGTAGAAAAAGTTTGGTTAATCTTGCATCTTCCATTATAAATCCTCTCTCCATCATGTCCCTCATGACATCAGTGTATTTAACAGTCTGTGGTGATGGTAACATCAACGAGAATTGCCAGGCATCAATATAATATAATATGAGTATCTGGTAAGGAGGTGAATGTAGGAAGTCATCAAACTCATAGAGCTGCAAATTTCCAGGGAGTTCTGAACTTTGCTTGGAACTTTTGGAAATTTAGGGAAAAATTATGGGAATACTTGGGACATTTGCAAGCTGTGCAAAGTGTAATAATATATTTTGGGGAATTCAACTTACCTAATTACATCATTTATACATTATCTATACAGTTATTAATAGCTTATCCTATGATTAATGATAGTATTTTGTAGATGATTCCAGATTCAACACAATAATGACTTAATATTACAAAAAGTCATGCATCACCAATGCTAACAATATTGATAACTAACATTAAGCTAAGATCACCCAAAAATATTCCTGTGCAACTTCTGGGTGGCTCTACCTACTATAACCCTCTTTATTGGGGAGTTACACTGAAATTCCCTAAAAGCCAGCTAATAGAGTGGCATAGTGTAAAGTGATGCCACAGCTTCCACATCTGTTGACCTGTTGAGTCCAACATAGATGTTTTGATAACAAAGAGCTATGATTGGTTCCTTGTTTGATAATATATCAACAGAATATAGTTTATTGGGCATTTTTTTGAGCACCAACAGGCAATTGCCAGCATTGCTTCACACAATGCATCACTATAATTTGTCAATTTTGAAAAAAGAATCTACTATGAATAGTCAGTAGTCATCATAAGTAGTCCAGAGATACCAATATGATATGAGATATGAGATACTGGTATCTCATAAAATATTCCATTAGTTAAAATTGAAAAAGTAACTATCTTAACCCATTAGCAGCGGATGGCATGATTTGCTGCAAAGGCAGAGTCGGTCATAGACGCGGATGGCACCATGCCAGACATGTAAAACAGCCATCCTATTGCCCAGACCTTTTTTTAATACCGCGACCAATGGGTTAAACTTAAAAGAAAGAAATTAGGGTCAATGAATGGACAAATTATGGATCCTAGAGTACATGCAATCATCTTAAAAGCCTTTAATCTTGAATCTATCACTGCTCAAAATCTTTATGTCTTTACACTTGTTGATTTCTTTTCCTTTTTTGGGGGGAAAACCTTTATAGTTGAAACAATCTATATAACTATTACTGGTAAGCCTGTTCTGTTCTATAGTATGATCTTTATTTTCAAACATTGACAAATTTATAGAAGTCGTCGCTAAACTCATGCTATTAATGATTAATAAAAAATAAATTAATTAATTAATAAATTAAAAAAAAATAATATGTCTATCTATACATATCTATATCTATCTATCTATCTATCTATCTATCTATCTATCTATCTATCTATATATA
>BOPN01001102.1:346798-348209 GCA_017312705.2 Penaeus japonicus | reverse complement strand
ATATATGTGTGTGTTTGTGTGTGTGTGTGTGTGTGTGTGTGTGTGTGTATACATACGCACATTGTAGACAGAAACAAACATACCTGTTGATTAACAAATATACCTACATATGCTGGTACAATACGCGTGTGCAATTTTAGTAAGGCAAAGTAACTTTAAAATTACCAATGTAGCCAATGATTCGTATCACTATAATATCAATCACATGTGAAATCAAAGCAAATAATCAAAAATTAAGAAAAAGTAAAATAAACAAAAACAAACCATTAACAACACATCCATTTTTTTTACGATAGGAAAATGAACAAATATTTGTTCATTTTCTTATCTGTCTTTTCGCTTTGCTCTAAAAGCATCCGATCTGTGTCGTGTCGCCTCAAAAGCTTATCTTCAAAGCTGTAAACTTCAGTGGGAATGGAACTGCACTGTCTTTATTAGAATAGCAGTTGGTAAGGCAAACTAGCTAGACTCGCTCCTCCCAAACAAACAAACAAACACACACACACACATTCATACTCACACATAAACACACACACGTACACTCACCCCCCCCCCCACACACACACACATATTCACTCATTCACAGACATACACATTCATACTCACACTCACACCCATATTCACACTCACTCTCAAACACACACTAAGTATAACATATATCTATATTAAATATACTATATATTCCATGAATCAGCATGGAGATATCTCAAATCAAGCTGATCAAAAGTCATTACAACACAATAACACACGATTCAAAATTGGTATTGCCAGAAATCAAAAGCATTGACAGCTGACAAACAGAGGAATATGAATGAACGCAATACTCTAGATCCAGAGGCATGGTTGAAACCTGCCTACGTGTACTCTTGTGATCAAAAGATAATGATAATAAAAAAGAATACTCATCTGGTGGAAAGACTTTCATTAAAATCAATCCATTCCATGCGTCACTATTAAAGCTTTTGTCCAAGGGTTTTATCACTCACTCGCTCAGTCAGTCGTAAGCTTGCTCGTACTCTTTCTCTCTTTCTTTTTATCTCTTTCTCCCTCTCTCTCTCTCTCTCGTTCTTTTTTTTTAATCTCTCTCTCTGTTTATCTCTTTCTCCCCCCCCCTTCTCTCTCTCTCTCTCTCTTTCACATTTTCTTTCTTTTTCCCATTCACCTACTCTCTTTTTTGTTCCAAGAGATATGTCAGAGGAAACACTTTTGCAGTAAATCAGAATAAACTGGGTTTATAATGAAGATGAGTTAGAATACAGCGGTTTGTGTGAACCTAAAATATTCATGGTTTTGAGGTCATCTAAGATCCTCTGAAGGAATATTCTACATATGCAATATAATCCAGGAATTCTGGTATTTTCTGTGTATATCTATTTCATCATTTTCATAACTCCATGTGAGTTGCATACAC
>BOPN01001102.1:336798-339298 GCA_017312705.2 Penaeus japonicus | reverse complement strand
TGGGAATTATCTGTAAAATCTCGCTATCACTGCTCTGCTAAGAATATATAGGTAATTGCCATGATGGTTGTAAGGCATCTGGTTAGATAATTCTTTTAGTGGGTTGCGTGATCTATTGGATTAGCAGCCGGGTCTGTCAATCTGACAGCTCGGGTTTGAGTCCCAGTCAAGGAGGTAAAATTTGTATTTCTATATCAAATGCGTTACTGCATTCTACCATCTTTCTCAACGAAATGTCTACTAATGAAGATGCACCGGCATCGTGGAACTAAACAACGTCATTGAAAAAAAAAAAACTAGAAAAAAACCCTACAAAAAACGAAAGTAAGAAGGAAAATAATCAGCACACGTAAACAATGTGGTGAAATGATTCAGACATGAAAGTACGGAAAAGTTTTGTAAAAGAAAGAAAGAAAGAGAGAAAAAAATATATATATACATATACATATACATATATATATATATATAAACTTCTAAGCACATACAAATTATCTAAAGCCTCCGGGAAAAGTTTTAGAGGATTGTGATTATAATCATTCCTAATACAGTATGTATTTATTCCTTACGTCTCCCAGTCGATCGTTTTGAAAATACTTCTGTCAATGATGTTAGGGATGCTGTATCTTCCTCTCTCACTCTCTTAGCTGCCTATGTGATGCTCTGCCTTTATGTTGCCGTTCGATTTGAGTAGAATCTACGTGATCTAAAGGGTATGTTTAGTACTTGTTCACACACACACATATGTGTATATGTATATATAAATATATACATACATATACATATGCATATATATATATATATATATATATATATATATATATATACATATGAAGAAAAGCTGTAGAAAAAGATCGGTTTAAGAGATTGACTAAATGATTTTATGGCAAGCAAGGATAATGTCAGAAGCTGGAGTTTGTGATATAAAACTTAATATTGAAGCAAGGAAAAATAATAAGTAAATAAAAAATATATATAACAAAGAGGGAATGGGCCTATAAGTGAATACTGGAGAGTGTAAAAAAGATGAAGATAAGACAGCAAAGCAAAACAGTCAGGCAGATAGATCATTTAAAGTATTACAAAAAAGAATGAAAAATAAATGAATAAAAATTCAGAAGTGGTAAACAATAAAAGGACAGTTCTACGAAACATAGAAAAAAATAAGCAAATAGAGACGCAAATGACACGGAAATAATGATATTGATAACGATAATGATAATGAAAATGAAACTAATAACAACACTAATGATAACGACAATAATGTTAATAAGGCTGATAATGATAATGATAATGACAATGATAATGATAATAACAAGGATAATATATATAAAAGTGATGACAAAAATAATGATAATGATAATAAATGATTCATAACAGTGGTAATAAATAAATAATGATAATAAGGATGATACCGATAATAACAATAATAATAGTAACCATGATAATGATGTTTACAACTTACAAAATTTACAATTTACAACTTGGTTCTACGAAAATTTTGAGTTACTTCTGCGAAGGCAATTACATGAAGGAAGCCAAGGGAGGAAGGTCAATGATGGTAGAACTGGAAAAGTAAAAACAAATGTGACAAAAAATAAAACAAGGTAAAATAAAATAAACAAATAAACTTAAGGAAACTAAAAATTTAGAAGGAATGTAGATATTCTCCGATCTAAACTACGAAGAGAGACTATATATGTTTATACATATATGTATATATATAAATAAATATATATATACATATATATATATATATATATATATATATATATATATATATACACATATTATTACGTATATGTGTGCGTGTGTGTGTTCTTATATTAACTCAAAGAAAGAAGAATGGCAATTAAAAGAACCTAAAACGAAGTCTACGCCCAAAATAGACTGCAACATATATCTACTCCCTTGCCAAAATGCATTCAACAGCAAAGTGGATATTGGGCTCCTCGAGGAAGAGGGTGGTTTATTATCCGACTGAAAGGAAGTGACTGAAGTGCGCCTGAAATAACCGACCCTGAACAACATATCCAAACCTATAATGATTATTAGTCTTCAACGAAAGAAACCTCACTGAAGCAATTTGAATAAACCGGTAATCCTTTTGAAACCCTGCAAAGAAACCAATAACCAATCAGCTGGTAACGCTAAGAAGTGAAATCCTTAGATACGAGGAAAAATCCTATATATAGATTACGAAATAAAGGTCACACAAAGAACTACACACTAACGACTATAACATCTTACAAGAATTTTACCTTGATCTTTTAAGTAATTTATTTTTACATCATCCGTTTCAATCATATTGCACTGCCAATTATCGTTAATACTCTTTGATATTATTCTAAAACTTCTAAGCACATACAAATTATCTAAAGCTTCCGGGAAAAGTTTTAGAGGATTGTGATTATAATCATTCCTAATACAGTATGTATTTATTCCTTACGTCTCCCAGTCGATCGTTTTGAAAATACTTCTGTCAATGATGTTGGGGATGCTG
>BOPN01001102.1:309298-311798 GCA_017312705.2 Penaeus japonicus | reverse complement strand
AAGGAAATGGCTTAAGAAGAAGAGGAAGCAGGTCACTCAGGAATGGAAAAAAAAATACTGAAGAATTATGAAGGCGAATTACAAAAAATTGAAAACGTACAAGAGAAGTCTATCAAAGAATATAATCTTCAAAATCCTTTGCATGTCTAAGAAAACTTCTTTTCATAACACTTCAGTAATTACCGGAGGAATAGGAGATTTTGAAAGAGATTTTAAAAGTTCAAATCTATCCGAAAGACAAAGTGTAGAAATATAATTAATAAGCGATGTTGAAACGGACAAAAGATTGGAACTGTTATGGGACTATAGAGAGAGAGAGTGAGAGAGAGAGAGAGAGAGAGAGAGAAAGAGAGAAAGAGAGAGAGAGAGAGAGAGCGCGAAAGAGGCAAGCAATGCACCCAAAACCCCCAAACCCCCCCACGCCACACATCCGCCAAACCACCCCATGTCTGCCTCCCTGTCCCAAACCTCAGGTAAAAAAGACCCAGGAGGGAGCCTCAGGATATCGATCAGAGAGGTTCGTGGAGGGACGGACGGGCGAGCGCGCGCGCGTGTGTATGTCGAGGACAAGGCATCGATATCGACGTCGAGTCCAGGGGGATGAAGGATGACCTGCCAATATTCGACAAGTTCGCAGCTTCACGGCGAATGATCGGAGGGACGTGGGGTAGGGGTTGGGGGGGTTGGAGGGGGCGGGGGGCGGGAGGGGGATATGTCTCCCTTGCCCGGCGATCATGATGGATGTCTTCATTTTGTTTGTTTTAATCCGCCGGAGATGTCACCGGAATCCTCTTCATTGTGGTGATGTGCGCGTCTTTCGGAGTGAAGGATGGGATACGGACACACTCACTTGATGTATGTTAGGTTGGTAGTCTTATCAAAGATATGATATATGCAAATGAATGAATTCGTGTTACATTGATTTTTTGAATAAAACAGAATGAGGTCTCGTATTTTTTTTTTCCTTATTGAATATCGTTGACAACATTTTCCACATCAAAGTTTCGTCAAAGATGTGCCAAATGTATCATGACAAAATTCATTTTTATATTAATTTTCAATAAACCAGATTAGGATCATGAACTTATTTTCACCTACCAAGAAAATTGTTCATGATACATTTTCGAAATCAAATAAAAGAACAGAAAAAAAACTGAATATGAGATCTTTTATCATCATATCAATATTGTTTCCGGCCGGTTATATTGACAGAAAGTCTGTAATAATTTCCGGAATCTAATCAAGATGGCTGACCCTAGCCTTTCTTGCGCAATGGTTCGTCTTTTCTCCTATCATTTGTGGAAGTTTGCTTTATCAAATATATAACACCTTTTGTCAACGTCCTTGTTTAAAAGGACACACATACGCTGATTTAAATATTCACACACACACACACACACACACACAAACACACACACACACACACACACACACACACACACACACACACACACACACACACACACACATATATATATATATATATATATATATATATATATATATATATATATATATACATATATATATATATACATGAATAAATATATCCACAAAAAAAAACCGCCAATAAGAAAGTCATTATCATTCACCTATTTTTTTGCCGCAATCAGTAACAAACAGGCAGTTTATGCATGCTGGTTATAAACAAGTGCTATCGCTTTTTATATACACTGAGACTTAATATACGTATGCTCATAATATGCAAACTAAGCAACTAGAACACAGACACAAAAGGAAACACACTAACAGATGCACTCATCTAGGAATTAGGGACAGTGCAACTTGCATGACTGGAATTTCAAGCTCTATAAATTACTAGAGATTATTTTTCACGACGAGGGCAATTTGCCTGATTGTTGGGTGTTATCATGTGTTTTAATCGATGCTCATTCGTTGAATATACACATAAACACACACACAGATACATACATATACATATACATATGCGTATTCATATGCATATAATATACATATACATATGCATATACATATACATATACATATACATATACATATACATATACATATACATGTACATGTACATGTACATATACATATACATATATATACATATACACATCCCTATCCACATCCACATCCACACACACACACACACACCACAAATACGTGCATAAGATATTCAACACAACCTATTTGTTTTCATCTGTCTGTCTGTCTGTTTGCCTCTCTGTCCGTGTGTCTATCTGTCTGTCTGTACACACATGTATGCATGTATATGTACACATGTTACTGAATATTTATGTCGTATACACATTACTTTTCATCTAAATAGGAATTCTCTTTAATCTTATAAACCCAATTCATCCCAAAAGAACAGGAAAAAAATCATAAGCCTCCTTTATTTGGAATTTTGAGTTCTTTTGTCAAGCAGGTTAGGAGAAAAAAAAAAAAAAATACACGGACATATGATTTTACCTTTATAAACATTGCAGTGAAAATATAGAGACAGATTAAAAAAGAAGAAAAAATAAGAACA
>BOPN01001102.1:299298-304298 GCA_017312705.2 Penaeus japonicus | reverse complement strand
AGCAACAAGACTTTATCACGGATCGACAGCGGCCCAAGGCAGGCTATAGTTCGACGTTGTTCGGATGAGATATCGCCTCGACGCGAGTTTTCTATTAAGTTTATACGCGACTGGATTTATGTTTCTGTTGTTTTTTAAGGCGTGATTTGTAGGCGTGATGTATGAAGTCTGCTGGAAATTCGAAATGATGGATGTTGCCAATTTCCGGGAGATAAGAACGCCTTAAACGCGGCAAATCGTTGTCAAGCGAAGCGGATAATAATCGCCTGGGAAAGAACGCTACTTGTGGAAGGATCTAGAAAGAAAAAAGAAAAATATATATGGCCATATTGATGATGATAATGTGATGAAAATATAAAAAAGAATGACACACACACACAAACAATCAAACAAACACACAAACACAAATACACCTAGTATATGAGTACCTTTACCTATCTAGAGAGCGAAAGAGAGAGGCTCAAAAAAAAAAAAAAAAAAAAAAAAAAACATTGATTAAAAGACAGATATAGAAACTACAATAAATAACAGACTCCATGAGGGTGAAGGGTGCTCCAATCAGCCAGAATCAAATATGTTCCCGGTTCCAGCTGGTTCATCCCCACTTACACGCTGGTCAAACGTAAAATATAAACGTAACAAGTATATACTCTCCTATTTACATTTTTGTATGCATTTTTTTCTGCATAGATAAATCACCATAAATTCTGTTTGCTTATTGGTTAATTGATATAGTTTATATACGTAAACACACACACACACACACACACACACACACACACACACACACACACACACACACACACACACACGCACAGTCATTCACTCTCTCACACACACACATACAGTACATACACATGTGACAAAGCGTGTGCGTGCATGCGTGTGTGCGTACATTTATGCCTGCCTGTTCGTTAACGTGTGTGCGTATATATGTATATCCAACGTGCATTAGAGAATATCCTCCAAAGGTCGAAGTGCGCAATATCCGCAGAAATGTTTTAAAACTTCTTGACGCAAGACCAAGAAAATCAACAAAACTGCGCTCAGAGTTCCTCGAAGACGAATAACTATGATTTGATTGAGAATAAAAGGCGTTTATCCGATAGATCCGCCACAGAATGGGCTGTTGACGGCGCCTGGGAAGAGTGTAACGTTTCTGACTCTCAAATGCAGGACTTCTTTTACGTCTCACTTATCTTCCGTCTTTGTGTGTGGCTACTTTCGTGTTTTCGTTGTTATTTCTCCTATCGGTGTTTTATATGTGTATATATATATATATATATATATATATATATATATATATATATATATATATATATATATATATATATATATATATATACATATGCATATATGTATATATATATATATATATATATATATATATATATATATATATATATATATATATATTTATATATATATTCATATATATATATATATATATATATATATATATATATATATATATATATATATGTGTGTGTGTGTGTGTGTGTGTGTGTGTGTGTGTGTATGTATACATATATATATATATATATATATATATATATATATATATATATATATATATATATATATATACATACATATATATATATATATATATATATATATATATATATATATATATATATATATACATATATATATACATATATATATATATATATATATATATATATATATATATATATATATATTATATACATATATACACACACATGGCAGACAGTATGAGGGTGAAGAGTACTCCAGTCAGCCAGAATCAAATATGTTCTTCTAAGCAAAGACGCATCAGGTTTAATTTCTTTCCTCTCTCGTTCTCTTGCTAAACCTCTCTCTTTCTCTCACCCTCTATCTCTTTCTCTATATCTTCCTCTTTCTCATTCCTTCTGATAATGGTGATGATTTTGATGATAACAAAATGATAAAATAATAACGCTGGTAATAACAGGGAGAGTAAGAGAATAACATTTTCCTTGATAATGATGATCAAAATATAATTATCATAATTAAAATAACACCTGAGTAAATATCACAGTGAGGATAGGAATTAATATTTGAATGTAAATATTTTTTCGTCCGGATGCTGTTGATAATAATAATAATAGCTGCATACTAATACTTATGATGCAAAAAAAAAAAAAAAAAAAAAAACATATACATGTTCACCATCCTTGATGCTATTACATTAGAAATAATACTGTTAACAAAAATAGCAATAGTATAATTATGATAAAGATATAATACTAATCAGGACGCAACAACCAGCACCATAAAAAAAAATCACCATCCATGCCACCAGTACCAATAGCAAAATAGCAATAGCATACTTATAATAAAGATATAATGATAATCAGAAGAACAACACACCGAATACTAATCAAGACACAACAACCAGCACCATAAAAAAAAAAGAAAAAAAAATCACCATCCATGCCACCAGTACCCACCCTAAGCCAAAATTCCGTAATTAGTTGTCCATTCCGCCAAGATGAAAACGTCCTCTTCTAAGACATGCTTTCACCAGGTCTCTCTGGAAGTACTTTTCCTCCGCCTCCCTCCTGTCTCCCTCTTGAGATACGGCTCCCTATGTCTGTCCCATTTTCTGCCTTCACTAGCCTCTCTGCCTTGTCATCGCCATATCATTTAAGCAGAGACGCAGCAGGTTTTGTTTATTTTCTCTCTCGCTTTCTTGCTCTCTCTCTCTTTCGCTTTCTCTCTGTCTCTTTCTCTCTCTCTGTCTCTCTCTCGTCTTTAATGTCAATTTTGAATTTTGAATGGAAGGATATTAACTCCCATCTCTCTGTCTCTCTCTCTCTGTTCTCTTTCTCTCTCTCTCCTACATATTCTCTCTCTCTCTCTCTCTCAATCTATCTTTGTTATCTTTCTCTCTCTCTCCCTCTCTCTCTCTCTCCCTCTCTCCCTTTCTCCCTCTCTCTCTCTCTCTCTCTCTTTCTCTCTCTCTCTCCCTCTCGCTCGCTCGCTCTCACTCTTTCTCTTTGCCTCCCTCTTTACTTCCTCTCGATCTTTTTAAAAATTAATATAGAATTTATACTCTCTCTCTCTCTCTCTCTCTCTATCCCACTAGCTCTCTCGTTCTCTCTCCTTTTTCCTCTTTTTTCAGTTTCAGGTCTCGCCCCGTTTTCCCATTTGCATCGAGATTACGTCTCTTATAGCCCCGCCTATCTCTGTGATGCATAAACCTGGCGATTTATCGGTGTATGATTAACTCAGCGGAGAGTAACGCTTTGGTTCCCTACTCCTGTGTATTTCATCTCCCTTGTACTCTCTCCTTGCTCCTCCTTTTATGTGTCTTATCTCGCTTTTTCTCTCTTTCGTGTGATCAACTCTTTCTCGCTTTCATTTTGTTTTTCTCTCTTTTTCTTTCTTTTTCTCTTTCACTTTTACACTCGTTCTCTAACTCACTCATCCAGTCCGTCCCTCGCTCAGTCAGTCAGTCGCTTACTTACTCACTTACTCACTTACTGACTCGCTCACTAACTCACACACACACACACACACTCACTCACTCACTCCCTCACACACTCACCCACTCACTCCCTCCCTGCCTCCTTCTCTCCCTCCCTCCCTCCCTCATTCCCTCTCCCACATTCTTTCTCTTGCTAATTTCCTTTTCCTTTTTATAATTCCCTTTTCCCCAAGTCATCAAAGTCCACAAATAACCAACACAGAGATCTTGTAAACACATGTAAACGCAAATTTCCGAACCTTCAGGTAAATTCGACGTATTTTTGGCACTTATCCTAATTAAAACACCAAAAAAGTAATCACAACGGGGAATATAGCTTCCAAAATATTCGATTGCTTGAGATGGAAATTAGATGTAAAATTATTCATAGTTAGGTTTCTTTCCAGACTGTATGGGGTTGGGTATGAACAGGGTCGGGCGGGGAGGCGTGGGGGGAGGGGGGAGGGAGGATTATTGAAATGTCTTCATTAGATGGAAGTAAGGTTGTGTCTGCATTAATTATCTGTGCGTGTGATAGGGTAGGGGATGTGGAAGAGGGGGGGTAGGGGTAGGAGTAGACCGTTACATCAACCAAAAAAAAAAAAATAATAATAATTAAAAAAAAAAAATAATAATCGGGAAAAAAAAACTCTAAATCAGAAGTAAATAAATGATACTAACATAGCGAATTCCCTAGATATAGTAGAAGAATTCATAACTGAAAGAACACTCCACTTCCGGCTCAAAATCAGTAGACACAGTTGGCAAAAGAAAAGAGCATCATTAAAGTCTACACATGCAACCTGATCCCTGCAATCTCTAAGTGACAGGCAGTTCATCCGGGAATCAAATGCGGACAAAGGCATTCCGCAGACATTTTTTTCAATAAAAAGGGATAATCAAAATGACATTAATCATCGCCAGAGTTCTTTTTTTTTACCTCTTAAGTACGTCGAATCAGAAACTATTCATTAATCTTACTCCCAGTATGACTCAATTCAGAATGAGATCTTTACGTGGCTGATTAATTAGATAGTTTTAAAATCTCTCTCGCTTTCTCGTTCTCTTTTTCTCTTTTCTCTCTCTTTCTTGTTCTCTCCTTTTCTTCATTTTTTCTGTTTCTTTCTTTTTCTCTTTCTCTTTCTTTCTTTCTTTCTTTCTCTCTCGTTTCCTTTCCCTTTTTCTTTTCTTCCTCTTTCTCTGTCTATCTTTGTCTTTCTCTTTATTTCTCTTTATTTCTTTCTCTCTCCTTTCTTTCTCTTTCTTTCTTTTTATCTCTCTCTCTCTCTCTCTCTCTCTCTCTCTCTCTCTCTCTCTCTCTCTCTATATATATATATATATATATGTGTGTGTGTGTGTGTGTGTGTGTGTGTGTGTGTGTGTGTGTGTGTGTGTGTGTGTGTGTGTGTGTGTGTGTGTGTGTGTGTGTGTGTGTATATATATATATATATACATATATATATATATATATATGAACATGTATATTTATATTTACATATGTATATATATACATGTATATATA
>BOPN01001102.1:286798-289298 GCA_017312705.2 Penaeus japonicus | reverse complement strand
AGTGTGTGTGTGTGTGTGTGTGTGTGTGTGTGTGTGTGTGTGTGTGTGTGTGTGTGTGTGTGTGTGTGTGTGTGTGTGTGTGTGTGTGTGTGTGTGTGTGTGTGTGAGTGTGTGTATTGTATGTATGATATAGTACAATGGAATATATATGAATGCATATGTAGATAGCTTTGTAAATATATAGAAACATACATACGTACATAGATTGACGGATGGATAGACTGATACAGATACAACGATACAACTCCAATCATGTATATATTAACAAGATTAGGTATAGCATTTATCAATTTCGCAGAAATTGCAGAAATTGTCGTGTCTAAAACATTTTTGACTGTAAAATATGGACGTGTTCCAGTACAGATAAATAGAAACAGGTAACTTATATAATATTCATTGTTTCGTGAATAATGATGAGTTCTATTTTCATGCTATCATGGTGCTGAGTTTCACCATCATGCATCACTGTGTCGATCCCAATCATCTTGTCACTTCTAATTTCTCTGTATTATCTTTAAAGAGAATACTATTATCACTATTGCAGAATTAAGATATGACTTATGATCAAGGAATATTCAAATATACATACATGCATTACATTACATTTTGCATTACATTCCATCTACATGCACATAAGCAAACAGCTAATCAATCTGTTATATAAATAACAAATGCTCACACAGATATGATGTCCACTTTCAACTAACCAACGGGTCATAGGGCCTGGCACTTTGCTTTGGTTTGCAATGGGATATATATATATATATATAATATATCTAAAGAATTTTTGTAAAAAATGAGCGACCTGTCTCAAGAGATTGATGACATGTCTCAAGAAATGAGACCAGATTGCCACTTTGCACAAGGCTTAAGAACTGTTCCCAAGCCTAGCAGATCCAAGACCTTCATATCTTATGACAGTTTGCGATTTGAGAAGGAGAGATTGGATACTTTCATAGACTGGCCTATAAAGTGGCTGGATCCATCTGAGTTGGCCAGTGACGGTTTTTATTATTTGAGGACAGCCGACCACTGTGCTTGTGTATTTTGCCGAGGCATAGTAGGTGCATGGGAAGTTGGCGATACACCAAGAGGAGAGCATCAGCGCCACTTTCCACACTGTCCATTTATCAGGGGTCAGCCAGTTGGTAATGTCTCTATACATCACAGTGATATCTTGGAACAATGGCCAAGACAGAACTCCACTCCTCAGACTAATACCAGCACCCAGAAGTCTGGCGAAGATGAATGTGGAACGTCAAGGCTCATGGCTGGTTCCTATCCAGAATGTTGTAAGTATAACCCCCCCCCCATCTATACCTGTAAATTAGCATGTTGTATATATATTATGAATATGTGTTCTTCATATCATAAATATGGTATTTTAATATCTGGTTGAACCACCTTTACATTTCAAAACAGCATCTACCCTGCGTTTCATACTTTCATACAACTGAGAAATAATCTAGTGGAATTCTGTTCCACTCAAGTTTTATTCTCTCCCATAGTTCATCTTTGTTTTTAAACAGAATTAGACTTGATTTTATCATCAATTAAGTCCCAAACATGCTCTATGGAGTTCATATCTGGGCTGTTCCCTGGCCACGGCAAAACTTTCAGCTTATTCTTGGTCATCCAAGTTTGAACAGCCTTGGCAGTGTGACAGGGAGCATTATCCTGTTGGAATACTGCTTCTCCATCCTCAAATGTGGTTAAGAGATGGAATAGCACAGTATTTCAATTTTTTTTATGTAATATCTTCATTCACCGTCCCATCAATCTTGTAAAGTCACAACCTTTAAGAAGGCAGCCCCAGACCATTATTCCACCACCTCCATGTTTCATTGTAGAATTAAGGCATTCTGGAAGGTATTCCTCACCCTTTCTCCTCCTTACTGATACTGGTCTTCAATGACAAGGCAAAATCTACTCTCATCACTAAAAACAACTTTGCTCCAATCCTGGCCAGTGTGCGCTTTTGCCCATTGCAGTCTCTTCTTCCTTGCCTTCTCTGTCAATAATGGTTTCTTCTTTGCTCTTCAATACTTTAATCCACCTTTTGCAGCTTCCTTCTAACTGTCCTGTCACTAACATTGATATTAAAATTATCTCTTAGCTCATTTGCTAATGACTTTGATGTTTTCCTTCTGTTTCTTAGTGCTTCCTGAGCATTACTCTTTCTTCTCTCTTTGTGGTGATCTTCTTTCTGCCTCTGCCTTCCCTGTCCTTCACTGTGCCTGTTTTTTGGTGCTCCTTCACTATCTGCTGAGCAGTGGACCTTGCAGTGTTCAGCTTTTGGGCAATTTTATTGCAACTTTAGCCTTCCTCATGGAGAACAACTACTCTCATCCTGTCTTCAATACTCAGTCTAGGAACTGGAGCCATCATCACCTGTCAAGCAAAATCATCTTTAAATAGGCCTAAGTCTTGCAAAAGTGTCCTAAGATCTATTTTCAATTTAAAGCCTCAAAAACTTCAAACAAGAATTAAAACACAATTT
>BOPN01001102.1:243792-258792 GCA_017312705.2 Penaeus japonicus | reverse complement strand
AATTGCGAGCTTATATTTTTTTCAGGGGTGCGGACTCTAGTGAAAACGTGCCAAGAGGTGGGCGTTCGCGTGCTAGTACACACCAGCACTCTAGCGGTCAAAATTGCCGGGCAAAAGTTGATGGAACACACAGAGAGTCTCACGCCCGACATCGACGAGGACGCCCTTATCCTAGGTGACTACGCCAGGAGCCGCATACGGGCTGAGGAAATCGTCTTGGATGCTCACAACTCCCCCACTCAAACAGGTGAGTGGAAACACAGAACAGAGCCACCTATTTCCACAAACACAGCTGAGAGTAAGGTCGAAGACATCAACCCTAAACTTTCTTTCTTTGCTATTCACCTTCTGTCACCATACAGAGACAACGCTACGTACGGTCGTGCTGCGTCCGCCTCTCCTGTACGGGGAGGGGGACCAAAAATTCGTGCCTTACGTCCTCCGGCTGGCGCGCGCAGGGGGCAACACAGTGCCTTCCTTTGGCAATCCCGATGCCTTCCAACAGGCGGCATATGTTGGTAAGTGCCTCTTGGCTTCCGAGGATCTATGGCGGGGATTAAAGGATGTTCATTTATTTCGGTGGTCCACTTGCCTCAGCTGTTGCAACTTGCTTTGTTCTTGCGCTTTACCTCCCAAGGTTGATATTAGGTAATCGTTTTTCTGTGGGCTTTGCTACTGGAAGTTTCGATATTCATATTTTGACTTTGCATGAAGGTGAGGCTGCCCTTTTTTGTGGCAGAATTAATGTAAGATCATATCCACATCGAGCTTAATTAAACATGAGTTAGACGTTCTGACATAAATTAAGAAGAGTATATGACAGTGTATTCAATCGGCATTCGTGACGACACCGCAGGTAACGCGGCGGCAGCTCACGTCTCAGCCCTGAGGAAGTTGCTGAAGGAGAAGGACGCGGGCGAGCTGCAGAGCGTGGGGGGCCTTCCCGTCTACGTGACGGACAACACCCCGCCCAACAACCTGCCCGGCCTCGTGTACCCCTTCCTGCGGCCCCTGGACGTGCAGCCCGCCCGGAACCTCTCCTATTGGCCGATTGCCATCCTCCTGCTCCTCTCGAAGGCCTGGGGGGCGCTGGTCTCCGCCCTTGGCCTGAGGTCCCCGGGCCCGTCCCCCCTCCCCTCCTGGACCCTCCACCGCCTCGGCCAGACTATCTCCATCGTCAGTCGCATGCGGGCCGAGCTCTCCATGGGGTACGTGCCGCCGTACTCCTGGGAGGAAGCTCTGGCTCGCTCAACCTCGTACTATTCCTCAGCCTTCTCCAAAGAAAAGTCCTAATTAACGGGGTTCGGGGTTCAGTATTTTGTCGTCAATATGATCCCCGCTGTAGTTTTTGGAATGTCACGGATATCTTTTTTAAAATGGGTTACAGTGATGTGTACAAATTTTTACTCAATATATCTTCATAGTATTGTTTTTTTTCTTGTTTTTTTTTTCTTTCTTTTTATAGTTGTCTTCCTTCACCTTAGAATATTTCCTATATACTAATGTGAATATATCTATGTACCCATTAGATACTAGACATATAGTGTGAATTGATGTAACATAAGGAATTATTTTCAAGAAGTTGTACATAATGTTCATATAAATAGCTTCAACGGACTCATCATCCATGCACGCGGGACCAAACTCCATATAGCATCGTTTATATAGCTTGAAGTCTGATAAACTACATAATTTCATACATATCTTGTTGCAAATCAAATGCATAAAAAATCATCACAATATCAGGTGTATCCATACATGCCCAGTTTGATCTAGATTTTTTTTTTTTTTTTTTTTTTTTTTTTAACTAAGTGATGAAGCAAGAGGTTCCTATGTTCTTGCATTTTTTTGCAACAGATGGCGTGATCAACTGACAAGGATTAGGACATTATTGTAGGAGAAGAGATTTTGCTTCTTTCCTCATAAGTGAAAAAAAAATTCCTGAAAACTATATATAAGGTTTATTTCCCCTCACCTTTATTAATGTGCTTCCTTGTAATCGCATTTGACTCGCTATTGGCTTTTTGGCTTTGAGTTACTCCTTTGTCTTCCTTTAGACTGTGAATCTTGTCATTCGACTTGCTTGCATAATGAAAATATGCTTATTCACTTTTTCCTTTGTAATCCTTCAAAAAATCAGTCTAAATTGAGATCATCCTGATGTACAGAACTGACATTACTGCTTTAATATTCGATCAATTTAAAGCAACATTGTTATAAAGATGTTGAACTTATTGACACCTTACTGTGATTCTTCCTACAAGATCTACCCAGATTCATATATTTATTTATAAATAAGTATTCCTACCTGGTCAGTCATGCACTTAAACTGTTGGGTCTGTACTGATGCCTACACCCAAAATATTCACCAAAAATAAAGATGTGATGTTTCAACTTTGCAAATTATTAAGGTTTAAAACATATCAAGAAGTGTTTCCATGGGATGCTGATATGCAATAGTAAATGAATAATTTTTTTTTTAAGTGATGGTACAGCAAATACACCCAAATGAATATAGGTAGAATGTGGAAAATCTGATTTAACATGGCTGTAAATATTGCAATTTCAATCTAAAAGAATAATATTCAAGTTTGAAATCCAAATATTGAAATCACTAGTGCCTTTAATAATAAGTGAAACGCTCGTGAATTTAAAAGAAGTTGTTATATTTGTGCCCAAGTACTCCTTGAATCTTATTTTTTTTTAAATACTGAAAAAACGGACAAAATTCAGGAAGTGTGATGCTGAAAGGTATGTATAAAGCCCTTAGATTTTTCCCCTTTTACCACCTGCAAGAACTTGGCAAGATGGAAAATGACCTTGGGATGTCCCGTCCAGAGAAGAATCAACTTAGATATTTTTGTTGTACTACAGGTAATTGAAAGTAAAAATGGAACTTATAAGTTGTGTGCTACCTAAACAAAGAAAACCAGCGATTGTGTGACAAATAGTAACACCACACACGCACACACACACACACACACACACACACACACACACACACACACACACACACACACACACACACACACACACACACACACACACACACACACACACACACACACACACACACACACACACACACACACACACACACACACACACACACACACACACACACACACACACACACACACACACACACACACACACACACACACACGCACACGCACACGCACACGCACGCGCACACGCACACGCACACACACACACACACACACACACACACACACACACACACACACACACACACACACACACACACACACACACACACACACACACACACACACACACACACATACACACACACACACACACACACACACACACACACACACACACACACACACACACACACACACACACACACACACACACACACACACACACACACACACACACACACACAGTCACACACACACAGTCACACACACACAGTCACACACACACAGTCACACACACACACACACACACACACACACACACACACACACACACACACACACACACACACACACACACACACACACACACACACACACACACACACACACACACACACACACACACACACACACACACACACACACACACACACACACACACACACACACACACACATACACACACGCACACGCACACACTTAGAACCATCAAACAAAACAGCATCAATATCCATCATATATCTGCCTCTATCTATCTACATTTCTATTTATATATCTCTCTGTCTATATTTATCTCTTAATCTATCAGTTTCTCTTTTTGTGATTTACTGAATCAGTAAAATCCTTATCTATGCCGCTATCGAAGATTAAAGATAAGAACGACAAGTGCTACCACAATATTAGGAGGAAAAAAAATCATAAAAATTATTAAAAACACACGTAAATTATGTTTTATTATTACTGCGGTTAATTGTATCTAAAATGCCGACCTTTTTCAAGGAACAAAGAAGCTTTGATTAAGCTCATGACATACATCTGGAGCTTTGATTAAGATCATGACGGATATGTGGAGCTTTGATTAAGATCATGGCATATATGTGGAGCTTTGATTAAGATCATGACATACATGTGGAGCTTTGATTAAGATCATGGCATACATGTGGAGCTTTGATTAAGATCATGACATACATGTGGAGCTTTGATTAAGATCATGACGGATATGTGGAGCTTTGATTAAGATCATGACATACATGTGGAGCTTTGATTAAGATCATGACATACATCTGGAGCTTTGATTAAGATCATGACAGATATATGACGACAGTAATGGTAACATATTAATCATAGGATGGTGATTATTGTGACAGTGATTAAAACAACTCTGATACGATGACACAGATGATGAACTCCATTGATGATGATAATCATGATAATGGTGTTAGTAATGATAATGGTAATGTTAATGATAATGATAATGATAATGATAATGATAATGATGATAACGATAACGATAATAGCAATAATACTGATATTGATAAGGATAATGATGATGATGATAACGATAATAGCAATTATATTGATACTAATGATAATGATAATGATAATGATGACCGTCGCAACACCAACGATGATTATAATAATGATGATGGTAATGGTAGTAATGATGATAATGATAATAACAATGATGATAGAAATGATAATGATAATAAGGATGATAAAGACAGTATGATGATAACAATGATGATAACAAAAAGGACGGCAATGATAATAACAACAATAATGGTAATAATATTAATGATAATAACATGATAATAATGATAATGATGTTAACAACAGCAACAGCAATAGTTATAAAGATGATAATAATACTGATGACAATGATAACAATCCCAATAATAAAAATGATAACAGTGATGATAATAATGATAATAATAATAATAATAATAATAACATTAATAATGATGATGATGATGATGATAAGATGATGATGATGATGATGATGATGATGATGACGATGATGATGATAATAATAATAATAATAATAATAACAATAATAATAATTATAATGATGATAGTAATGAGAACAATATCAATAATATTAATAATAATGATACAGATAATGATGATAATAGTAGTAATATCAATAATAGTAGCATTACTAATGATAAGGATGATGATAATAATGATTATAACAATTGTAGTAATAGTAACTATCATAATGATATTAATGTATAATAATGATACTAATGACACTAATGATAATGATATTGATGATAATAATATTAGTAACAACAGTTATAATAAGGATAACAATCATAATGATAATGATTATAAGGATGATAACAATAATGACTATGATGATAATAATAGTAAGGATAATGATAAAACAGTATCAACAATAATAATGATAATCATAATGACAATAAGGATAATGTTAATAATAATGATAGTATTGATAATGATGATTATAATTATAGTATTGATAATGAAGATTATAATAATAGTAATCATAATGATGAGGATAACAATGATAAAAATATTCATGAGGATAGTGATAGATAGGATGATAATGACAATAACGGTGATGATGATAGTAATGATGATTATTATATATATATATATGATTATCATCGTAACGAAATTAGTGATAATGATATTATCAAATAACGACAGCGTGATAACAATGATCCCTGAAAATAGGCTAAGTAATGATATGAATCTATACGATTGTTATCAATATATCTATCATTAGTATATCTATAGTAAAATCCATATCATTAATATAGCACCATATCATCATTATTTTAACCAGCATCCCTGCAAACATATCAACGACATTCTATCGATATCATAATCATCATCACTACAAACACTACCAATCTAATTAATCATAGCATATAACAGCATAATAAGAACCATAATGGACATTAACAAGAAAAAAAACAATATGTTGAAGTTCCCCCAACGATTCCCGTTTTCTTCCACGTTTGTTTACAAATTGTCACTCCATTCATGCTTTCAGGCGTGACTGGACGGGGCAGGACGTGTCCCATTTGACGTTTTTTTTCATATTGACATAAGAAAAGGACGCTGAGATTTTTTATTGTGCTTGTTAACTAACCAAGTTTGTATTTAGTTTTATGGGCCAGTTTTATCGGTGAAAGGGAAATGCTGTTGGTTCGGCTGGGAAGGATTTGAGTGGTTGAAAGGACGAGGAAGTCTTTGCTGTTGTCAACGTATATTTTATAGGAAAGGTTTGTATGTTTTTTAATCTTGTTTCCCTTTTCTTCTTAGAAACTTAGAAACAGCGTAAATGAAGGCTGTACTTAGGAAAATGTTTAGAAGGTATCGATATTGGCATATCAAACGGGACTATTTTCTGCTTGCTGTCCTAACTCGTTGGTACTTGTTGGGATGTGTAGTGGGAAGTCTTCTATCAAATTTCGGTATATTTTGAGAATAGTGCCGCGTCACTAGTATTCCTCACTTCCTCTACTACTCATATATGAATGTACTTGTGTCTTGCTAACATATATGTACGTCACATAGTGAAATATGTGATTATGTGACTTCAGAAGACTTCTCATGGTGAGATTTAATTTTTTTTAGTTATATGGCTCTCCTGAAATTTATACATTTATCTTTGTATGTTTGTGATTAATCCACCTTTTGTACTGTATGTATTTCAATAAGTTGATATAGCTGTAAAATTTTGTTAAAGATATGTAAGCACAAAGAGGGACTAAGATTGGGGTGAAGATAACCTAGGTTATCTCATCCATTTGAGATGTAAGTAACCACGTGTTAAAGTCATATATTGGGGATATAATACACAATTACCTATACCCCACAGTATTAGAGGAAGGCATGAAATATGTTAGGAATCCATTGGAACTGTGTCTTGGCAGTGATACGGCACTATTTTGGAATTTTGCTCAAATATCTAATTCAATATCAGTACAGTATTAAGTGATCACTGTGGCCTCCATGATTCATGCTCAGGAAATGCTAACAGAACTCCACCACGTATATTCTGGTGAAATGAAGGTTGGCTGAATCCATGTTTATAATATATAACCAGGAAGGTCTGTATGCCTTGTGTTACCAGTATATAAGTAGTAGAGATTTGTTAGTATCTTCTTGAGTGCCAGCAGGCCAGTGGTGGACATGCAGTTTTCTCTTACATGTTTACCTATATGATGACATATTTCCATTACTAAAGCAAAAATTATTGATTGATGATCAATTTGTGTAACTAGGCATCATACCAAATGCTTATCAGGAACACTTTGCTAATATATTGTATATAGACACTCATCAAACCATAAATCTAGAAAATATTAAAAAAACACATACCTTAAGATGCTCAGCCTAGTCTGAACATCTTAACCCTATGACGATGGTGCATCACACCCGTGTGACACAGCTAAATTCCCGATGGCGGGGCGTCATGCCAGTGTGACGTTCCTGATGCAATATTGCATAGGCCCGCCTTAGGGGGTTTCCACTTATCGCCGGGCCCGTCGGAAAAGGGTTAAGAAGTGACACCATTCATCTTGGAAAGGCTAATGAGCAAGGACCCTGAAATATATTGTTTATCATCTGAGAGCCTATAAATCTAATGTAAAATTGCAACTGTCTTTACAGAAGGAGCCTTAGTTTGCCAGTATGGCAACAACAGTCGCATGGAAGTCTTTAGAGGAGGCTGCATGGGGCCCAATGCCAAGCTTAGGGCCAGAGTGGATGGGAAAGTCAAGTTCCAGCGACTCTGGGTATTCATTAATGCTGACGGATGGTTGCGCTGTCTGGGGCGAAACAAGAACTACAGCCTATGTTCTGGAAAAGGCAGAAGTGGGTTCATTTCATTTTGCTTAATGATTTTGTCATAGTTTTGGAAGAATGAGAACATTTTGTGATTTTTAATGGTGATACTTTGTAAAGGAAGTGTTTATATTTTTTTCATATATTTGACCTCAAGTTACCTAATACATAACATCTCTCTTAGAATTTATAAAAGCAACTTGTTATGCATCCATCCACCTGATAGGACATAGATTTGATATATATATATATATATATATATATATATATATATATATATATATATATATATATATACATATATATATAATATATATATATATATATATATATATATATATATATACATATATATATATATATATATATATATATATATATATATATATATATATATATATATATATATATGTGTATATATATATATATATATATATATATATATATATATATATATATTATATATATATATATTATTGCTTTTCTTTTATATATAGGAGTGGGCATCTTGCATAGAAGCAGGCATTAAAGAATTGTCAGGTTTGGTACTGGACGAGGTCAAGAAGTTGAACGTGGAAGTGCAGTGGAGAGATAACCGAAGAACCATCACACTAAACCTCTCTTCCAGACTCAATGATTTGTCATTTAAATGGATCTTCACATTGAACAGATTGTCTGATGAACTGGTGAGTATTTTCTGTTACAGGCTTGTATTGGTTTCTTTTTTCATGGTTAGATTGTTACTTTTCTTTATGACTTCCTTTGCTCCTCCTTTGGTTGAATTATACTAAATTTTGGTAAAATGCCAAACTGAATGAACAGGCAAAAGTGTATGAATTATAAACTGAGGCTATACTGCTTCAATTCTCTTGTTTCACTTGGATGATTTTTTTTCTTCAGTTTCGTGAACATTGGGTAGTGCCAATAGTCATACAGATGCATCATATGGGTATCATTATTAAACAACTGAATACAGACCTTAAAAAGAAGACAGAACAATTAAAGGAGCTTACACCAGATAATAAAAATAACAGTAAGTATTATATGATATAATTTTTTACCATGGTTAGCTTTCTCAGTTACATATTAATTAACAAAAGTCTAAGGAAGAGTCAATATATTTTGTGCATGATTGTTTTTAGTAAAGTTTCTTTTCTAATACTTTAATTTTTGATATATATTGTCTAAAAAAAAACTTGACATCTCTCAAAAATAGAACTTTGTATGTGACTCATGTAGCTGCCATTTCGAAATCATGGAAGGCTTTTTCCTAAGATTTGTGTGTTTTTGAAATTCTAAAGCAAAGTATCTTATGCACTATAGAAAATTGTAAAACTAGTTATGCAATTTGTTTCGTAAATATATACTACAAGGTAAAGTTATGCGATATGTTGACTTGATGCTGAAAATTATGTAATATATAGATATAATTTCAAAGTCTTGTTAATGAATTTTATTGACCATTTTACAGAAACAGTTACTAAATCTAAAAAGAAGGATGTGTTAGATGCCTCAGTAGAAGCATTGATGGTGGAAGGGAACTGGACTGTGCTGCAGGACCATCTTGTTAACTTTCCACATATAATGAAACATTTATCAGAGAAAAGGTAAAGCCCTGTTGCAATGTTAACAATATACTAGATGGTATCTCTGCATTTCCAATGAGCTTTATGTAGTCCTTAACCCATTGGTCGTGGTATTAATAAAACATGTATACAGTCGGATGGCGGGTTTACATTGTCTGGCACGGTGCCATCCACGTCTATGACTGATTCTGCCTTGGCAGCAAATCATGCCATCTGCTGTTAATGGGTTAAATTGAAAATGCAGATTTCCTGTGTTTGGGTTCAAATCTTATAACTATTTATAATGGTACAAGATACTTTTTTATTAGTGAGAACTATTATTTCCTTGCTGGCATTAAAATGGTTATTGCCTAGTAATGAAAATGATTAAGAAATATTTTTTGCATGCTACCAGAAAAAGCAAAGACAATCCTGGAGCTACAACTACTACTGCTGTCTCAAAGAAAGGTCAAGCTGGTGACAAGAAACGTAAGGAGGTGAGTTAGCCAAGAACATACACTGTTTGCGTTTTCATTTATATTAGGTAATTTTAAGGATGTCAGAAAAATGTGATTGAATATTTGATTCATAGAAGCATATTCTTTTTTCAGTGTGATGCAGTTGTTGAATACAATATTTTCAAATTTTCTTCTAATGCTTTTATTCTGTGGTTAAACATACTCCTGTATAGAATCTGTTGGATGGTGATAGAACTTTGTTTACTTTCAGGAGGAGGATGAAGAGGCAGAGAGGCTGGAAAGGGAAAAAGAAAAGGAGAGGAGAGCCCAAATACAAGAAATGCAGCAAGGACCAGCATTACCACAAACGCCAAACAAAAAGAAGAAGAAGAAACTGAATATCTAATCATCGTTTGAAAAATGTCTTATTAAATATTACTGCAATGAATGAATGATAGACATTTTAATTAATATGACCACAGATTTTTCTGTTATATTATATGCTGTCTGCTGTAAAGGCTGTTTTATAAGGCTGTAGATTACGGTCACAGTAATGAAAGATGCATTGGGATATCATCTTTCCCTACTTTTTATATGTAGTTAGATATTGTGATAATCTGACTTCAGCAATCACAAGCAACTGATTTTATAAAGTGATTTTTAAATATTTTCCCAATGATAAAAGTACAAATGTCTTTATATGGTTGAATCTAAGGGATTTCATTCTGACATTTTATGGAAACCGTCTAATGAATTTTATTATACATTTTATGTGCTGATATTCTAAGTCACGAGCACTGGTAATCTAAGGGAACACGGCCTACATCCTAGCTACCATTTGATGGCATCAGACTATATCATCCTGTTTTTTAGGGAAAGGATGAAAGGACAATTCCCTAGATTATCAGTGGACACCACTATCATTTTATTAAAGTTTAATTGTGATATTTGCATGTTCCTTTTTTTTTAATGGTGATTTTGATAAAAGGTGTATAAAATTGGATGTCCAGTTTAGTATGTAGTAACACTAATATGAATATAATGTACAAAATTCTAGTATCTATTTTGAAATGAAAATGTGATTATGTGAAATATTCATATAATTAATGTAACTGTCTCAAAACCATAAGGTGTTATTCTTTTGTTATGGTAGGCTAGTAAACTGCTTCGATTGTGCCTTTAAAACTATATTGCTGAAATATTGCATCTATGGTTTATATGTCAAATGGCATGCATATTGTAACTTAATGCATGGTACTTAAGAATGATGCTGGATATTGCTGTGCATTTATTATATTTATTGGACAAGTGATAGGATATGCTGTTTTATAATTACCGATTATCCTTAGTTATATATTTTAAAGGAGTTAATAACTTCCTGTTATTTATGTCAAATAAAGAAGAGCAAATAAATATATAACTTCTATACCAACCTGTTTGTTTTGAGGCATCAAATATTTTTTTCAAGTTAAAAAGGCAATGAATTGGAAGTTTCTGTGATTTTCCTCTTTCTGATTTTTTTTAGGTTTGTCCTTTTTCTTGGGCTTGTTTTGTATTCTTTTGGTCTTTTATTTTGATTTTTTAATGATTTTTTTTAGTCGCTTATTTTTCTTTTTCCTCTATGAACTTTATTTTGTCTTGTGAATTATTCTTACTCTTATTCTTTCCCTTCTTCTGCCTCTTTAAGAAAATATAGATGTATCATATTAAGTAGAGGTATTTATTGATTAACTAAGATTATTAACTTTTAATTATTCCATACATGCATAGCTAATATGCAGACATTCACTAAACAGAACTTAAAAATTCAAAAGGTTCAAAAAGGGCATACAAATGGTCATAAAAACCACATCTATTTTTCCAATTAGGATATTTCAACAGTGAACAGCAATTTGCACATTAGATAACTGACAAAGCTAAAGAAAATAAAAGGAAGGTGTAAGACCAAAGCCAGGCTGAAGTGGCTATCAATTCCAATTTCCTTTTGTTATCCAATAAGATTAAGTAATGTATTGAAGTCCAGAACAAACTATACTAAGAAGGCTTCTAGTAAATAAAGTCAGTTTATCAAGACATCTTTAATATATGTAGTATGATAACTTTTCTCCTGTCATCAGTGCATTTGCATAGTGCAAATCTGCATGCCATTATTACTTTTAGATATAGGAAACTTTAGCTGTGAGATATTTTTGGATCTTGGTAATGTGAATGGAATACTTAGGACACTATATATAAGTTGCACATATACATGCACACGGTATAGAGATACATGCAACATATCGAAATATACATTTTAGGAAGATAAAAGTAATCAAAATGGTTAACTCATAGCTATATATAAAAATGAGAAGGGAAATATATGTGCAAATTTTTTTTGAAATGGTATGCTATGGGTACTATTTACTACACAAGCCTTGAGCATTTCGTAAATATGTTAACATTTCCTTTTAATAGATAAATATTGCCCTTGAGATAAAGAGAAATTAACAAATATGAGTTATGCATAATCCCTGAATATTACAAATCCAGCTTTCCAATGTATATAGAAAATTAACTAATTTTATGGGTAAGATCTCCGAATGTGCATTTTGAAGTTCGCGCTCAACTTATCAGCTGTACTCTATGGTTAGTACATATTTCGTATCTATAGTTTTTGCGCAATATACAATGAAATTACTGTTATGAGACATATCACATGCATGATTAATTTATTGGAGTTTTCAATTGTTCTGATGACAACAAGTACACATTGTTAGAGTATTTAGTAGTTAATTAAAAAATTAAAAGTGGCTTGTATCTTCCCAGGAAAATGACGTAAATAAAGAAATGAAAATCCTTAGTGTTTCAAGAAAATATATTAACAAATAATTTAAAAACATGTCGTATGAACTCTCTCAAAATTACTATAAAATAAATAAATTATCAGACACAGAGAAAATAATAAAAACAGAATTACTGGAATCAGACAACTTAGTGAAGAGAAGTTGTTTTGACCCGGCCAGCTGACTGTAAACAATCCGTGTTGGCAGATCCCTAATGTCTGGCAGTTTCATCGCCGTCTGTCAGGATGGCCAGCCCTCGCACACGTCGGGTTCTTGCCGAAATTAAGCCCAAAGATGAGAATAGTGTGAGTAGATGTGACTGGGGTGTTTTGAAGAATAAAACGTGTGTAATACGAAGGTAAATTATGTAATATAAGTACTCTTAGTGGGTCAGATTCACTTTCAGGGTCACAACCTGACCTCTAGGCATTCAAGACTGGGTCATCAGCACTCGGGATAATGATGCTCTGTAGGGGGAAGAAATACCCATACATATGTCTACCAACAAAATTAAAATGAAGAACATTAGCATCGTCAGATCGAGTCTTCCTCCAGGAAACTTTTATTGTAGTCAATATAATAAAGTATGGAGCTGGAGCCATTATGCAATATTAGATATGGGGAGATATGGCTAAACATATGGAGGCAAAGGGTCCACGTAAAGTAATCTCTGAAAGTATCTTATGGTCCAGTATGGAGGTTTCTGACTTGGGAAATTTTATGTCTGGTAAACATGGTCAGACACAAAGACCTTTGTTAAGGGGACTTAGCAGAATGCAAATTTCATAAGTAAACAAAGGCTAAATCCTTTGTGGCATTACATTTAAATGGAAGGAATTGTTACTATTTTATATATTGCTTTTGAATAGTGCACAGTATTGCCAAGGATTTACTCTTAAATATTAGGAAAGAAGACTTGTCATACACCATTGTGAGAAGTTTTTATAGGGGCACTGTAAATGTTTATGGCAACTGAAGGGTTTTCCAATTAAATTTGATATAACTTACCAGTATTGTGAACAGTAAATAGATAAGCACAAATGGTTTGCTGGTTGGTATTGTAAATAGATAAAATACATAAAGAGTGAACAAACATAATTATTTACAATTCCAACCAGCAAACCCATCATACTTATAGTTATGCTCACACACCCACACCCACACCCACCCACCCACACGCACGCACGCACGCACGCACGCACGCACGCACGCACGCACGCACGCACGCACGCACGCACGCACGCACGCACACACACACACACACACACACACACACACACACACACACACACACACACACACACACACACACACACACACACACACACACACACACACACACACACACACACACACACACACACACACACACACACACACACACACACACACACACACACACACACACACACATTCACACACATTCACACACATTCACACACACATTCACACACATACACACACACACACACACACACACACACACACACACACACACACACACACACACACACACACACACACACACACACACACACACACACACACACACACACACACATACACACACACACATACACACACACACACACACACACACACACAGACACACACACACACACACACACACACAGACACACGCACACACACACACACACACATACACACACACACACGCACACACACAGTCACACACACACACACACACACACACACACACACACACACACACACACACACACACACACACACACACACACACACACACACACACACACACACACACACACACACACACACACACACACACACACACACACACACACACACACACACACACACACACACACACACACACACACACAGTCACACACACACACACACACACACACACACACACACACACACACACACACACACACACACACACACACACACACACACACACACACACACACACACACACACACACACACACACACACACACACAGTCACACACACACACACACACACACACACACACAGTCACACACACACACACACACACACACACACACACACAGTCACACACACACACACACACACACACACACACACACACACACACAGTCACACACACACACACACACACACACAGTCACACACACACACACACACACACACACACACACACACACACACACACACACACACACACACACACACACACACACACACACACACACACACACACACACACACACACACACACACACACACACACACACACACACACACACACACACACACACACACACACACACACACACACACACACACACACACACACACACACACACACACACACACACACACACATACACATACATATGTACACAGTTT
>BOPN01001102.1:231292-238792 GCA_017312705.2 Penaeus japonicus | reverse complement strand
TCCAATTTAATTTTACTTCTTGTCCATTTATTTATCTTATTTTTATGTTTGATCTTTCAATATTGTTTTTATATGTTTGTTTTATTTTATGTATTGTAGTGTGATAGTTGTATTTGTTTTACAGATGTATATTGAATTTCTGCTTTACATCCCTTTTAGAGGTTCATAATTTAGTTTTTTATTATATCAATTGAAAAAAAATCTCTCTCTCTCTCTCTCTCTCTCTCTCTCTCTCTCTCTCTCTCTCTCTCTCTCTCTCTCTCTCTCTCTCTCTCTCTCTCTCTCTCTCTCTCTCTCTCTCTCTCTCTCTCTCTCTCTCTCTCTCTCTCTCTCCCTCTCCCTCTCCCTCTCCCTCTCCCTCTACCTCTACCTCAACCTCTACCTCTACCTCTACCTCTCCCTCTCCCTCTCCCTCTCCCTCTCCCTCTCCATCCCCCTCTCCCTCCCCCTTACCCTCCCCCATACATACATACATACATACATACATACATACATACATACATACATACATACATACATACATACAAACATACTTACATACATACATACATACATACATACATATATATATATATGTATGTATATGTATATGCATATGTATATGTATGTATGTATAAACTGACAATTTGATTTCTCAGATGAATATTAAAGCCTCATTTAGTGTTGTCAAGAAACCTTATGGAAAATGGAATCTTGCATTGCTGTCTAAGCTTATTGTGGTATTTTTTATTTATTTATTTTGGTTACTGTATTTATACGATTTTGTGGAGTGTTGAAATGTAGAAGTCACACCTCAGTTATTTAGTAATAATGATGATAAATGGAAACATACATTATGGAGGATACATATATATCTCCAGATATAGTCCCCTAATTCTTTATAGTATAATTTGTTGACAAAATCTAGCATTTCAATTTGTGTTCTGTACCTCATATGAACTATCTAAAGCCACAAATAAACAGATCAGTGTTAATTAATGTCAGTCTTGTATTTTAGTGATGATTCATTTCCTAGCTCTTTATTAAAAACATATGCGGCAAGATGAATGTGTTGAAGTTGTGATGGTCTTTGCTACTCTACTGGGTAGTAAAAAGCCTCCAAATATAGAGTTAAAAAACTTGCCAGGCACGTCTTCTCCACAAACATGGCTGATGCCGATTACCTCTCATAGTCAGGCATTAAATTTTTTCTCTTTGTTTATTTTGTGTTTTTTTTGGGGGGAAAAGGCCTTGTAGGTAATTGCTTTTATTTTTTTTATTCTTTTTTGTTAGAAGTGCAATGCATTGTTTCTGAAATAGTGATGACATAAACAAGTATGAAATGTGGAACAATAGTAAACTTTTTTTCTGAGAAATGTTGAGATCAGTAAAAGAATCTGAGAAAACAAAGTGTTATTACATACTTACATGTGTATACATGAATCCCCCCCCCCCCACACACACACATATATATATATGTATATGTATATGTATATGCATATGTATATGTATGTATGTATAAACTGACAATTTGATTTCTCAGATGAATATTAAAGCCTCATTTAGTGTTGTCAAGAAACCTTATGGAAAATGGAATCTTGCATTGCTGTCTAAGCTTATTGTGGTATTTTTTATTTATTTATTTTGGTTACTGTATTTATACGATTTTGTGGAGTGTTGAAATGTAGAAGTCACACCTCAGTTATTTAGTAATAATGATGATAAATGGAAACATACATTATGGAGGATACATATATATCTCCAGATATAGTCCCCTAATTCTTTATAGTATAATTTGTTGACAAAATCTAGCATTTCAATTTGTGTTCTGTACCTCATATGAACTGTCTAAAGCCACAAATAAACAGATCAGTGTTAATTAATGTCAGTCTTGTATTTTAGTGATGATTCATTTCCTAGCTCTTTATTTACAACATATGCGGCAAGATGAATGTGTTGAAGTTGTGATGGTCTTTGCTACTCTACTGGTTAGTAAAAAGCCTCCAAATATAGAGTTAAAAAACTTGCCAGGCACGTCTTCTCCACAAACATGGCTGATGCCGATTACCTCTCATAGTCAGGCATTAGATTTTTTCTCTTTGTTTATTTTGTGTTTTTTTTTTTGGGAAAAGGCCTTGTAGGTAATTTCTCTCTCTCTCTCTCTCTCTCTCTTTCTCTCTCTATATATATATATATATATATATATATATATATATATATATATATATATATATATATATATATATATGTATGTATGTATGTATGTATGTATATGTATAAACATGCATTTCTATCTTTGCATATGAATATCTTTTAGACTTGCATCTCTATGACATTGAATGAACCTCCCTTTTTTAAGTCCATAGTATTTGTAGAAGCTTATAAGCCATCAGTTAGGCAAGAGGACCCCCCCCCCCTCCCACCCACCCTCCTTGCAGAGCATGACGTGGAGCATGATGATGTTGTGATGTTTACCTTGTCAATGTTATTAAAACCAGGTTCGGGAAGGAAAGCTGGTGGAAGAGTTGTCGACTCAGGCGACCGCCCTGGGACAGAAGGTAGGTGGGCCAGGACGTTTTCTTGTTTTGCTAATCCTTGAGTATCCCTGATTCAGTGTGTTTATGTATTTATCTATACGGCATGTGTTTTCATAAATACTCATCTCTAATCCCACTCTCTGTGTTTGTCTCTCTCTCTCTCTCTCTCTCTCTCTCTCTCTCTCTCTCTCTCTCTCTCTCTCTCTCTCTCTCTCTCTCTCTCTCTCTCTCTCTCTCTCTCTCTCTCTCTCTCTCTCTCTCTCTCTCTCTCTCTCTCTCTCTCTCTCTCTCTCTCTCTCTCTCTCTCTCTCTCTCTCTCTCTTTCGTGTTTGTTTCTCTCTCTCTCTCTCTTCCGTGGTTGTTTCTCTCTCTCTCTCTCTCTCTCTCTCTCTTCCGTGTTTGTTTCTCTCTCCCATTCTCTCTCATTCTCTCGCTCTCTATCCCATTCTCTTTCTCTCTCTAGCACTATCTATCTGCCTATCTGTCTCCCTGTCTGTTTCTGTCTGTCACCGTCTCTGTCTATCTATTCGTCTCTCTGTCTGCCTATGCCTTCCTCCCACCCTCCCTATCTCTTCTATTATCCTCTGTCTAACACCAATTACTCCTCTATCGAATGTCTTCAACTGGAAAGTCCCTGGAGGGCATATCCAGCACGGTGTCCACCCTCACGGAATGGTCATACGGCCATGCCACAGGGGAGGTGGAGCAGGTGGAGCAGGTGGTGGAGGTGGTGGAGGAACAAGCAGGTGGTGGAGGTGCTTGTACCGAGCATGGGTCTCAGGAGGTGGGTTGTTGAGTGGTTGGTTTGCCGAGTAATTTTTGGTGGATTGGGTAGTTGCGATACGCGTTGAGACAGTACTGATGTTGCAATGTGTAACTTGGTGTAACTCTTAGGTAGAGTTAGCGTATTGGTTGATTTTTTTTTGCACATATGTTTTTTTTCTTGATTAAGGAGTGTCGGTGGCCACTTGATGAAGTCGATTAACGTATAAGATTTTTTTTTTACATCTGTGTGTAATTTCAAAACGTATATATTACTTATATATCTCTCACGGTAACTTATTATACATATGTATACATACGCACAGACTAAGAGACATACAGACCGACAAATACACTGGCAGACAGATACTCACACACATACTCAGATATACAGATACTGGCACATACACACACACACACACACACACACACACACACACACACACACACACACACACACACACACACACACACACACACACACACACACACACACACACACACACACACACACACACACACACACACACACACACACACACACTGCCTCGCTCTATCAGTTTGTCTCTTTCTCTCTCTCTCTCTCTCTCTCTCTCTCTCTCTCTCTCTCTCTCTCTCTCTCTCTCTCTCTCTCTCTCTCTCTCTCTCTCTCTCTCTCCCTCTCCCTCTCCCTCTCCCTCTCTCCCTCTCCCCCTCTCCCTCTCCCTCTCCCTCTCCCTCTCCCTCTCCCTCTCCCTCTCCCTCTCCCCCTCTCTCTCTCTCTCTCTCTCTCTCTCTCTCTCTCTCTCTCTCTCCCTCTCCCTCTCCCTCTCCCTCTCCCTCCCTCTCCCTCTCCCTCTCCCTCTCCCTCTCCGATTGAACTTCTCTGACACATCCGCTTCTCTGAGTTCGTTGTCGCGTGCATCCATCAGCGAAATCGTCTTCAATTCAGTTAAATCCGGAATTGCGAAAGACGTTTATTATTCGTATTGCCATCCCTCCAATCTCCGCCGGCACTTCTCCCCCTCTCCCTTTCCTTCGCCCATTATGGTTTGAAGGGCAGGTGACCCCCCTCCCCCCCCCCACTTTCCATGCCACTCCCCCTTGCTACATCTTCCACATTAGCCATTCCCATCATGGGGAAACCGTGCCGGGGACTCCTATTACCTGTCCCAACATAGCATGCGGTGGCCTCCTGCCTGCCCTCGCCCTCGCGCCCTTCCCCCCCTCTCTCCCCACTCCCCCCACTCCCCCCACTCCCCACGGCCACTAGGGATCACAACAAATCGGGCAGTGTCGCGATGGCAGGCAGCGAGGCAAGGATGGTCGGTTGGCCAGGCGGTGACGCGAGGAGGGAAGGGCACGCGGAGGGACCCCCGGCTTGTGCCGACCGTCTGATGGGGTGTCCTCCGGGGTCCCAGCAGGCCCTGCAGGCGAGTTCGGAGGCAAACGGTTCGTGGGCACGGGGCAAGACCCTCGGCACCACCCTGCTGGAGTCGCGAGTCGCCGCCCGCTTGCGCCATGCCCAGGTGGCACTCACCCATTCCCTCAAACGCGCTAGCTGCGTCCTGGAGAACAAGGTGCGTGAAAGCGGGGCGGGGATGGGCGGAGCGGGGCGTTCTGTGTGGCTGGCCGAGTGTTGGGGTGTTGGGGCCAGCTCCGGAAAAGGCCCTTTTGCGGGGCAGCATGGAGACGTGATGCGGGTAGGAGTCTCCTTTGGAAAACAAACGTGTGGTTTGGCGAACGTGGGTACGACGCCTGAATTGAGAACTGTTTCGGAAGAGTTCTGATCCGAATTCAAAGAATAAGCACGTATATATGTTCGCGAACGCTCTATTCTGTATGCACGAATCTGCTGGCGTCGCAGAAGGAACAGTCATTTAGACATAATTTTTCACTAGTAGATTCTGTCTCATGTAACTTGGAGCAGTACTGATAAGTATAGTAAAAAAAGGAGTGCAGAATGTATATGCATCTACACCTATCTTTCCATGTAAAACTTACATACTCACGCATACGCATACTCACATTCACATTCACATTCACACTCACATTCACACTCACACTCACACTCACACTCACACTTACACTTACACTTACACTTACACTTACACTTACACTTACACTCACACTCGAACACACACACACTAGAACACATACACACACACACACACGCACACACATGCACGCACGTGTACGCACGCAGGCACGCAGTCAGGCACGCCCGCGCACACGGAGTTTTTGTGTGCATGCGCTTACCTATATGTATGTGGATGTGTGTGTGGGAGGGTGTGTAAAACTAGGATGTCAGTAAGCCACAGCCTCTCATGAAAAAGGATGGTAATTTGAAAATAAATGAAATAAAAAAAAATACATGTAAAATCAACTTTTTTGAAAATTGAAAAAAAATGTAGATAAAAGTAAAATCTTTCCTACCGGATAAAGAAAGGTGTAAAGACCCCCGACCAGTGCGCCATACCGTCGTCTTGGGGCGCGAAGCCAAGGCGACCGAAACGAGTCGCGATGAAAATGTTTTTTGAAGAACACTGCTCCGCGCGAGTGACGGACGGTAAGAGGCGTCTCACCCTCACCCTCGTGGCCTCCGCCAGGCATCCCCGTCGGTGTCCTTGCCCCCCCCCCCCCTCCTACCCGGCCCCTCCTCCTCCCCCCAGGACCAGCATTACGATTCTGCAACTTTCGCATTGCCATATGAGCGACAAAACATTCTAGTATTCTGATTTATCCTGGAATATCTGCGTGTGCGTGTGTATGTATGAATGCGTATGGATGAAGTTGTGTATACAGTTATTATGAGTGTTTGTCAGTTCGTACTGTATTTTTTTGTCTATTTATCTTCTTTATTTATTTCTGATCATTTTTATTTTATTTCATTTTTTCGTGTGTGTGTTTGTTTTTGTGTGTGTGTTTGTGTGTGTGTGTTTGTGTGTGTTTGTGTGTGTGTGTGTGTGTGTGTGTGTGTGTGTGTGTGTGTGTGTGTGTGTGTGTGTGTGTGTGTGTGTGTGTGTGTGTGTGTGTATGTTATGTGTGTGTGTGTGAGAGACAGACAGACAGACAGACAGACAGACAGACAGACAGACAAAGAGATTGTATATATCAGTGTAATGCCTTTAAGTTTGTGTGTCGCGCGCGAGTTTGAGGAAAGTAAACAGGGCAAATATGTCTCGTGTCGCCAGCCTGAGGCCTTGGATCCTAGACGGGGCTTTATGACAGCAGTGTGTGAGTGCCTCTTGTCATCCTCGGGCGAAGGCTGGGTTTGGTATGTGGGTGCATCCTGGTGTCTGTCTGTGTGTGAGGTTTACAGCTTTCTCACGGGCCCACTGCGCAGGGCTCATGTGGGTAGCAGGTACTCTTGGATATTGGGGCTTAAACGAGGGTTAATGTCTGGTAGTGGATGGTATTTCAGGGCGGGGCATCAGTGCAGTTGCATTGGTCACGTGGACGCGGCGAGGGGAGGGAGAGCTAGCATGACCTCACATAACAAATCAGTCACAATGTGCGAGAGTTTACTATTGTTCGCCTATGTGTCATCACGGAGTCGGCTCAGGCGAGAAGCCATTACGTAAGCAGCGAGCTTGGATTTGCGATTTCTTGTTGCTGTTATTGATGCAGGTGATTGATGCGTTATGGAGAGAGAGAAGGAGATGCTTATTCAGATGTTTGCAATGGTAATATTTACAGTATTCACTATTTTTTATTGGATCCCCCTGTAGCTGCAGCTGCCGCTTTCAGTAACTGATAAAGAATGTTTGCTACAAGTACAAATGACAAGCGATTTTAAGTTTCTTAATAGGGGATGATCTGGCCGCCTTTGAATTTATGAATGTACTCATTTTATTTGAGTATACGAGATAATATGTGTACAGCATAGTCCATGGACATTTGGCTAAGATTTGATATCTGTGAATTACTTTCAATGATAAATGTTTTGTTTTTTAAAGTAATCTTTGTGATACCACTAATGTCAAATTATAAGTCCTAACGGCATTTGATGTTTGACTCAAGACTAATGATTGGTGTCGCCGGGGCGATTTTTGTGATAAAGAGGCTGAAAGATCTGAGAAATGTGTATGTTTATGGTTTTAATGCGAAGTGGGGAATATTAGTGATATTTTCATTTGGAGAAATTAATGATGCGGCTTATAAGCGGATGAAGTGGGGAACGATAACTTAATGTCCTAATGATTAAGAATTGATTCTAACAGTAATTTGAGATGAGCAGTGG
>BOPN01001102.1:218792-226292 GCA_017312705.2 Penaeus japonicus | reverse complement strand
TTATTGAGTGAATGGGTGTCAAAAAGATGTAAGATAGGTGGTAAAAAAGATCATGACTGTAATTGAATATTAAGGGTATTTATATTGGATAACATGAGGCTGAATGCAAAATAAGTAATATGAAAAAATGACCTATAACAAACTCATGAGAGAAAATAACCGTGATGTGTGGTTATCGATCATAAGTGTCCAAGGGAAAGATGGCAGGTGCAAGGTGATGCTCAGGAACAAAGTTTTACAAACAATACAGAAAGAAAAACAGAACTGCAAGTTTTTAAATTCACATGTTGAAAATGAACATTCATATTTTGTGATTTTCATTTGAGCACATTGTTTCGGTAAGTGGTAGTTCATATAGCAACACAGTTTAAAAGATAGTCTGTTTTTCTTTTACTGCCAGTAGTGATATGTATTGTGGTGTAGTCTCATATCAGATTTTTTGCTTAAAGCCTTGTGTTTGATAAGTTTGATGATAATATTCCAACGTAAGATATTTAGCTCTATTACATTGCTTTTGTATTAATAAAGATTATGATATTGAAATATAACAGCTTTTTAGTTTTCAGAGCATAAATTGCAGTGTATATCACCAAGTTCATTTATCCACTGTGATATTAATTGTGAAATTTAGATTAATAGCATTATTTTTTTTTTAGTTTCTTTGTTGTACAATTATTTTATGCTGTATATTAACAGATGCACAACAAAGCAACAAGTATGTTTTCTCTTAAGGAAATCCTTTTTTGGTCAAAACATAGAATATTTCATAAGGGGCACTTAAAGGTCCTGGAGGTGAGAGAAATGAAACTCTATCAGACTTGAGAGTGCAATAAAGAAAACAAGAACTAGCCAACATCAAGCTGTCAATCTAAAAAGTGCAGTGATGTTATTTGGCAGAAAATCATAGTATCAGTTGTTTATGAATGATAATGGTAACAAAGTTCCCCAATGCATATATTTTCTTTTTTTTCTTTTCCTTCCTTCTTTCTTCCTCCTTACTCCTTCCTTCTTCCTTCTTCCTTCTTCCTTCTTCCTTCCTTCTAGTACAGAATCGTAAGAGGAAAATTCTCAAGGAAATTCTGATTACAATTAAACCTATATGGATGTAGGTTGAACATGTTTTCTAAAAATTTTGTAGGGAAAAGAAAGAGTAAATATATATGCTAATGTCTTCATGGCACAATGGACTCAGCATTTATTAAAATAAAGGAATATGTATATATATATATATATATATATATATATATATATATATATATATATATATATATATATATATATATATATATATATATATAATGTCTTTTACCTGTCTTCATCGGTATTCTATTGTTTAATATCATATATATCATAATCTTACTGTCATTTTTTTCCTTTTTTTTACATGTAGGTTGCATATTTAGGAACATGATTTATTTTTGAGTCCTGCAAATAGATTTTGTGTATAGTTATGGTAATATACAAATGTAGAAGAATGTTGCAAACTGCTAGTTAACCTCATTGTGTCAATATAATCTTGATTTCAATTGTAATAACTACTGAACAACACATGGGAAATATCCACCAAGATGCACACCAGGAAGAGCTGTAGATGATTTATAAACCCCAAATTCTATTTATATTATAGCTATTTAACTTCCTGGTTAGTATTATTATGATATTTATGGTAATTGACCTTTATCGCTAATATTCAGAGGCTGGACCCTACAGGAAAATTAAAGGAAAGCATTCAAGTTCTTTACTGGGGTACTAATTGTGTTCATTAAAATATTCCAGTAAGTTTTTCCTTCCTGGTCTCAGTGTAAGCTTGACTGTAATATCATGCATGTATTTGTTTACTTGTATGTATGTATGTATGTTTTCCTACTGTGCCGACCTCATAGATTTCTTTAAAAAAATACTTGTATACTCATAGCGAAGAAGGCACATAATGAGTGTATACTGTACTTTAGTTTCTCTAATATGAAAATGTTTTCAGCAAAAGAGGTGTATCCTATTGTAATTTTTGAAGTTACAGTTGGTATATTTCAGAGCAAAAATATGCACAAAATAGTGCAAGTGCAATTTTTAACCTTTTATCCTGCATAGTGACATCATATGATAAAGAGAGGATTATCTGTCATACAAGGCCGTCCTTCCCCCTATAATAAGAACTCTGTATGACAGGTTTTTCTTTGTATTTTATTGTATTCTCAAGATTTCCCCAAGTGTGGTAAGACCTCCTCCCCCAACTGATTTCGTAGAAGCTGATATACGAGTAAGGGTCTTTTTAGCCATAGGAAAAGAATAGTATTAATTTACATATGGAAAAAAAAGTGATGTAACAAAAGATATTATAATTAAACCTACTGATTAAATTGATAAACAGCATTGAAAATGAACTTTTCCAGTTAATTAAATGTGTTTGTTATAATTGCCCGATCTTGTTTTTATGATGATCTTGATAAATGCTTGGTAAAATACAGTGTTATGAAAGTGAGGATAGCATATTTGTGTACGTATATTTTCTGTTGTAAATTCCTCTAAATGTACTTCTATATTTTGTGTCTATGCCTTGTGTATTTGTGTTGTAGGGAAATAATATGGTAGTAGCAAACATCATATATCATTGTATATCATAATATATTCCACTATATTTTATGTAGATAGTAAGAATACATCGCAAGAAGTGCACTATGTGGATAAATTACATAGCATATTTGTTGGCTGGCAATTATAAAGTCTACTTTTCTACTGCCCTCCTTTAACGTTTATACATCCCTTATACAATATTCAACTATTTTTGATTTTGGGATTCAAGCAGCAGTTTAGCAATTTGTTTTCATTATGTCTTCCTTGTCTTCAATTTTACTCAATCAATCACTGATTTATATAGCCTTGCCATTGTTTGTCACATCGATTACTGGGTATTTTTAACTTGTTTCTAGCACGTTTCGGTAGATGATCGGAAGATAAATGTTCAATAAACCAACATAACAGAAGTGTTAATGATGCAGCCTAAGAACAGGAAATATAGATTGTGACTTTTTTTTTTTTTTTTTTTTTTACAAATGACGTAGATAATTAGAAAGCTCTTGGAATTCATAACAGATGTATTCAGCAGTGTACTCAAGGAGAGCATGGTTAGCTGGAGGATATAGAAGAATAAACCCTATTTTGGATATGGATGCTTTTCAAGTCTCTGAGAATGTCCACAAATGCTCATTTGGTTGTGCTTTATATGAATGAAGTGGATGGTAAAGTGATATGCTGTTGCAAGTGGAGCTGAGTAATAGAGTGGTTGTTGAACACATTTTGCTAAACAGCTTGCAATGCAATGTGTAGTTAGAATGAATGAGTTGCTGCACATTGCATGCCTCGAATAACTTTTCAGAACTGACTATGATAAATTTGCCTCTTCTGCATATTAATGATAATGATAACATACAGAGTATTTAGCTGGTTTGTGCAATTGAAAAAAAGGCTGACTTATTTTAGAGTCAGGTGCCTGCTTATGATAAATTATAGCTTTTCTAACTTTGATACATATCTGGTAATTTTTGTAAAACTAGGATGAACTCGACTCATGGTTCCAGAGCATAAAAGGGAATATTGTTTAACGTGTGTTTTGGTACCATTTTCCAACGGTGTCATGTGCCATAGTTCATAATGAGATCTTGAGATCTTCCAAAAGTTTACATCCACGTCCTAATAAAATATGCTTAAAGGATATTGTACTTAAATTGGAAATGATGAGAAAGGAGTTCTTCACTTGGACCACTTCACCCATACTTTTTAGAATGAAATGTACACATGGCTTCAGGTGAACTTGACTTGCAAGAGTTATGAATTTACTAAATGTGCAAGCATCATTGGAAATATGATGTCTTCGGTTAGCATTAAGATACTAAGGTATTATATCTTTAAGTTAAAATCTACGAATTGGATGAAAAGGTACCGCATTTTGCGCTGACACTCAAAGTCCAAAATTCTATACAAAGAAGTAACTTAATCAAATACTGTCAGAAGATGCTTCATTCATTCTGCTCGGAAGCATTTTGTATGGCTAGCTGTCTGCTGTATATGATGTCTGACTTGTATATTAATAGACCTATCAATATGTAGCATTATTAAAGTTTATTTTCATATTCTAAGCACTTTATCTGGATGATGATGTCATATGGAGTCGTGCTTTTATTTCCTGCTTTAACTCTAAATTATGAAATATTTAATAAAGAATAATGACATGAAGTTTCGTATTTTATCCATAGTAATTGTAAAATATTGAATAAGTTACAGCTTATATCAATGTTCAGTGTTAAGTAGTAATTAATTTCCAAGTTCAGTATCCCGCCTTGTTGAATACCCGATCAAGAAGATTCAACATCTTCCACATTGATTTGGCAAGTTTGTTAAGATATCCACTATCACCTATCCCAGTGTGCATGTCAGTCACATCACCAAACAAGGCTCCTCACACTTCACAATAGTTCACAATAGCATCCTGCAAGGGGAGTGTACCTCACGCTATTCGCTACAGACAACATCCTTCACTTAATACTCTCGCAAACACATCCTGAAGGACTACACATCCAGGACAGTTGACAGGACTGTCACCACTAAACATCACATCCTCCCAATAGTTATGGATTGACTCGGTGAAAGTGGCTGGCTGCCTGCATGGTATGGTCTTATAAAGGGAAGTCAGGGAACCGCCAGCAATAACATTTACTATTTGTATGTTTCATTTTTGTTTCACGAACCCGTACAGGACAGTGTCAGATTAAAAAGGGCAAAGGAAAGTAGGGACGGAAGCTGACCCCGTCCCCACAACTATCCTCCATTTTTTTTAGTTCCTAAAGCATTAATTGTAAGAAAGACAAAAACAAACCTAACGTTCCCACAAGCTAGTCAAACCTCAAAAGTGAAGAATTGAGTAATATAATTATGGATTATAAACAAAGCAACAATCACGAAGCTGTGAACCAAGAGTAGAAAGATAAAGTTAGAATTAGGCGGTTCCACAAACCCCCAGTCAAAACTAAGTCGTCCTCCTGCACTATCCTTGTATTAGATTCTAATTCCGACAGTCTATTAATATTGGGTTTTAATCCTGCCTTATTAAGCGGATCTAATTGCATGTTAGCTTTTTAGATTAACGATGTTTTTTATTACAAGTGGACCCCACACAGATCTGCTGTAAAATGAAATTGTTTTATAACTTTCTAGCCATTTAAAAGGTGAACATTACAGAAAACATTTTTTTTATACATATGCTATGCCATGTCCGCTTCTTGCATAACTCAGTCGAGTCCTCTTGTTCGATTTATTTTGTATCCCCTTCTCTTATCTCTTCTTGGCTATTCACCTCCATCCCATCCCCGTCTGTCCGTCTGCAATACAGTAAAAATAACCGAGTGACTTTTAAATCCACCACCATAAAGGATAAGCAACAGAACGAGAGGAAGAAGGAAAGAAAGACTAAAACAAGGTCAGCTGCATGTGGGTCGTGGCGCCGACACCTGGCAAACAGGAACAGCTGTTTCCCGCCAACACTTGCGGCCTGTATGACATCCTCGCATACCAGCATTTAAGGTTTCATGCCAACACTTACCATGGCTTTTACGCTTATTCTAAAAACAAAGTTCTATATAGCTTCTCTTTTCTCAGTTTGATCTGTCATGCGTGCTTGGTCACACCTTTGACCTTACATTTCTAAAATATTGGTGTAAATTCCTTAAAATACGACCGTTTCACTAAAAAAAAAATAATAATACGTGATACACAACGAACTAGAAATTACTGTCTGTGATCCGTATCACAGAGGAACAAATATGTTTCTCAAGAAAGAGAGTGAAGAGAACAAGAAGTGAACGGTGAGAAATTCGCTCAGTAACAAAGTACAAAAGACATGCTAAAAAAAATGGTCCAAATAATACCGAATTCAGACGGGCGGGAAGTTAGATGGTGGCCCACTAGCTATATATTTACCTTCGACATTATCAATAAGTATCCCGCTCTCTTACCATCAATACCACAGTTGCTAATAGCCCGCATAGGGAAAGATCTGCCACCTGATGGCTGACTCAGTTGACCCTGTGTGTTTTTTTTTCTTTTTTTTATCGTGCTTTATCCAGATTTATTGCTCCGAAAGATAAATAGAGGTCAGAGGAAGGTGAGAATACGTGTTGAGTCAAATGGAAAGGATAGATTCAGTGATATGTAAAGTATCCTTTTTATTTTTTTCTAGAAATCATACCCCAAATATACAAAATATTTAAATGCCTATACAGACAAAGTATAAGATTTCCAACTTTTCCTTCATCTTCTTCTTCATATTTTTTTCTGTATATTTCATGCATTATTTCTCCATTTTCTCAGTGCGTGCTTAAGAAAATACCAGGTTTTCATTAAGACATTCCCAACTGGCCGTCAAGAGGAATGTCTTGCTTTATTTAGGCGATTTTTTCCGTTTTTTTACCAAGGAAGATTCTTGGCGTTTGGCATTTTTCGAAGTATTTGTTTGGTACTTTTACAACTGATGATGGTAGCAGTAGTAATGGTGATGGAATAATGATATTATGCTAATATTGATCCTTGATGACAATAATATCCATGATTGATATAATGATACTCATCATCATCGTCATCACATAAACATCATCAATAGCACCATCACCACCACCATCATCATCACCATCACATCATCATCATCCCCATCACCACCATCAGCATTGCAAATCAAGTGAACCGTTGCACGTCAACTGAATCAAAGCAGTTTATCTTTCTTTATCGACCAAGAGAACTGTACCCTTCCGAGGTGTGATCCAGCCAAGATAACAGCATAACATAACCTTGGGAAGCAGTTTCCATCGTTCTGATATATTGGAATAAGTCAGAAAGACACCTGAAGAAAGGCAAAGAAATAAACGGATATCTCAGGAGCAGGAGCAACTGAGATATTTGTAGAACACGAACATATTTCCTGGAACAAAGTCGAACAACGTAATGGCTTCGCAAGTCCCAGCCTTTAAAAAGCCTCTGATTCCATATATCCAAGTTCCAACGATTAGTGTTGATAAGCCGTTTAAACATAAACCAAGGCACGTTTAAGTCTTAGAAAAGGTAAATTAACAGCTATAGTAGGGATAATTTAAGGGCTATTATTCCCCACATAGTCCGAGTAACAAAGGCCAAGGATTCTTAGTCTAGCGCATATCTAGCACATAAGGCGCCATGCTCATTCGGACATATTGTTCAAAGAAATAACCATTTCTGATCATTCTCCGTAGACGAGGATATATCGTGAAAAAGTATCACGGATTCGAACATTATCTAAGGGAAAGTTTTAACTTTGATTTCAAGTTAAAATATTTATTGATATATCAACTATGTCAAGTGAGGTAGGGATACATTCACTAATATTAAGTCAGGGGTTGAAATAAGAGGTCATAAATAATGTTATCTTTTTCTACAGAGCGTTAATATGGCCAAAGGGCTATGACACCAAGACGTCACACC
>BOPN01001102.1:171292-201292 GCA_017312705.2 Penaeus japonicus | reverse complement strand
GGATGTGCAAGGTATCTGGGGATTCTCATTTCCACGCTTCTCTCTCTCTCTCTCTCTCTCTCTTTCTCTATGTCTGTCTGTCCCTCGTCCGTGCTTCCGTTGGGCAGGCGGTGCTGCTTCCCCTCGCCTCTGCTATTCTTCTCCGGTCTCGCCCATGTATACTCCGTTTCCTTCGGCCTTCGCTCATCTCCGTTCTTCTTTGAGGTCCTCTCTTTTTTTATATTCTCTTCTTCGCTCCATATTCTTCGAGTCTTGAGCCTGGCACTGTGGTCTCGTGCCGCGGTGCCTTCGATGGCTCTTATGGCACTCTTAATGTTTACTCGTGTCTCCAGCTGTTTCTCGCTCATTTTCTTCTAGGCTTTGGTACCTTTTTGAGCATAGGTACCTCACAGTTCTTCTCTTGGTAAGCTGTAGTAATGTCCCTTAAGAAAAGAGTGAAAAAATAAATGTTCTAATTGTTTATAATGGTTTCTTATTTTGAATGATTGATATTTATTTTTATCATGACATTTAGATCAAGTAGAAAGAGAAATGTTACCTGTATAACAGATTTCCGCATTAAATTTGCCCATCGCCATTATAAACAATTTAAACACTCTATTCTTAATGTGTTCCTCTGTTATCTATTGCGTGTATCACTTGTCACTCATTACCTGGGCAGTGATCTATGTATGTGGGATATGAATGGGCCTATCACTTGTCTGGTTGTGGTATTGTGTATATAGGCCAAAGCTATCGTGAATGATTTTTGGGAATACTGTAAGACCATGCTTTTGTTTTGTCCTGAGATTTTTTTTTCTATCTCTCTGTCGGTCTGTCTGTCTGCCTCTCTCTCTTTCTTTCTCTCTCTCTCTCTCTCTATCTCTCTCTCTCTCTCTCTCTCTCTCTCTCTCTCGTTCTCTCGTTCTCTCTCTCTCTCTCTCTCTCTCTCTCTCTCTCTCTCTCTCTCTCTCTCTCTCTATCTTGTATATCTATGTATATATATATATATATATATATATATATATATATATATATATATATATATATGTATATATATATATGTATGTATATGTATATGTATATGTGTATGTATCTATATCTATCTATCTATCTATCTATTTCGCTATATATATCTGACTCGTTCTGTTGCTATCTCTGCTTGCTTTGGGTAAAAGGAACGACAAAGGATATTCCAATCTGACACGTAATGCGTTCAATCAGCTTTGCAACCGATTCAAGAATAACCAGTATATATTTGCTTTGCAGACAGTAATACTATTTTCATTGTAGCCATGTCTATATTTTATGCCTACACCAACTACTAACTTGTAAGTATTTTTTTTGAGCCTGGCGTGGGTACAGTATACCGTAGGGTGATAAAACAGGTGCGCTCGGAACAGCTCAGGTGTCATATGAACTATGAACCAGTTTTGGGGGCACGCTCCGCCTCTTGCTATTTAAGCTCTGCTATGTGGCACTTTCTTTCCTTAATGCCAAATTATGGTTGGCATTAAGGGCATTTGGGTGGGGAATACTCTATAGAACGACTTATGTCATCTGTAATGTCATTAATTTTTTTATGCATGTTATACTACCATCTCCTTTTTATGGCTAACACTGTATATAAAGAACTGCTAAGATGTGTCAGCATTATTATTTTAATTGGAATGTTCAAAATTTATGGTAATTATGATTGTATATGAACTGGTAAAGGATTATGAGGATCATGAGGAGCTATAACGATGATAATTATGATTGATATATAACACAATTGTGTGATGATGGCGGTAGTTGTAATGATAATAATAATGGCAATAACAATAAGAGCAATGATGATGATGACAATGATAATGATAATTATGATAACAATAATGATAACAGTAATAGTAATGATAATGACATTAATAAACAAAGTGATAATGATAGTGATGATTACTATTATTAATATTTAACTTTTATAACATAATAATGACAATAAAAACGATGATAAAATAAATAAATGTTATTGTTAATAATGACGACAATTCATCTTGTAAACAAAATTAACTAACGTAATGACGATAGAAATAAAAGTTATAATTTCATGTTATCGTAAAAAAAAAAAAAAAATAAAGATATATATCAACGTCGAACTATCCTGCGAATGTTGTCAGAATAATTCATTTTAGGCTTTGGTGCTGAAGGAAGCTTCCCCAATTACATTTTGTTGGAGCGACTAATACTATTCATTAGATAAAATAAAAACGAAACAAGGTATAAAGCAAAAATCCGTAGGCTTCTGTTTCTATGCTTCATTCGCCCATGTGGGGTTGTAATGCTTCGTGTGCTGCTTCGTAGTGTCGAGTGAATGAGAAAGAAAGAAATGTAAAGACTAATTCGAATACTGAAGTCAATATTCAGTGAAGTCAATATTGAGTGTTTTGATCAAAGATTGTTAGTTGTCGAGTGACTAGGAGCTGATAGACACGTAAGAACACACACGTGGAACACTCTCCCCCAACAGTACATTTTCTCGTTCCAGTTGAGCAGGCGGAACCGGCCGAGCCCTCGCAACCCAGGCTCCATCTCAACGGCGAGGCCCTCCAGAGCCATCAGGTGGAGGAGCTCACCGGGTACCAGGCCGGGAAAGTCGAGGAGTTGGTGGAGGACGTGCAGAAGCTGGTGGTAGCCGAGGAGGACGAGGACGAGGACGAGGACGAGGACGGCGAGGAGGACGACGAGTTTTGTGGGGAGATAGACGAGGAGGACGAGAATTCTGTCGAGGACCTCGAGGAATTGTCAGAGGAAGAAGACGAGGAGGATGAAGAAGAGGAACTAGTCAGGAAAGGCCAAGAAGAGGAACAGCTCAAGAAGAGAGCCCGGGAAGAAGAAGAGAAGCTCAAGGAGAGAGCCCAGGAAGAGGAACTAACCAAGGAGACCCAAAAGGAGGAGCTAGTCAAGGAGAAACGGGAGGCAGATCTCATCGAGGAGAGACCGCGGAGGAACCAGGAGTCGCCGAAGGTTGGCGTGAAGCAGAGAATAGAGGAGGCCAAGAGGAGAGCGGAGAACGAGGAGAGGAAACAAGAGAAGGAACTCGAGAACCAGAGACAAAAGGCCAACAGCAACATGGCGGACGCAAAGAAGAGCAGATTCGTGAGTAACGTTTGCCCTTCGACGGGACCTTTTGTATAGGAGCTGTTCCTTGATTCTTCTATTTCCTCGATTCTTTAACTAAGTCACGTTCGTGCGGCTTTGGGGGCTGGGAATAGGCGTGATGTTTACAACGTTTCTTGGTTTTGTAAATATTATTTATGGATAAGATTAAGTATGTGTGTCATCAGTAGTGCTGATGAAGCAGTTTAGCGCTTCTTTGATTCAGAGGTGAAGGTTACATGCACGCGCGCGCACTTACACGCACTTTCACGCACACGCACTTTCACGCACACTCACTTTCACGCACTTTCACGCACACGCACACGCACACACACACGCACTTTCACGCACACGCACGCACACACACACACACACACACACACACACACACACACACACACACACACACACACACACACACACACACACACACACACACACACACACACACACACACACACACAAACACACACACACATTTAGGAGCGTAATATCACGGCTCAAGATCACTAGATATATCTAAAGATCTTGTGTCGGCCAAGGTCTCTGTAGCTGACGTATGGATAATGTTTATCATGATTCTGTTTTCCTCTCTGTTGCTTTTCATAGCTTATCTTCCAGCTCTTACTCATAGATCTGTAGCCCCCTCTTCATCCCTCTCCCTCACCTTCTCTCTCTCTCTCTCTCTCTCTCTCTCTCTCTCTCTCTCTCTCTCTCTCTCTCTCTCTCTCTCTCTCTCTCTCTCTCTCTCTCTCTCTCTCTCTCTCTCTCTCTCTCTCTCTCTCATCTCCCTTTCCCTCTCATTTCCCTTTCCTTTTCCTCTCCTCCTGTCCTGTCCCAGTCTCCTTCGAACCCGTCCCTCCCTCGTTTTCTTCCTCCCTGTCCCCCTCTCCCTTCCTCCCAGCCGCACCGTCGCTTCAGGTTTACCCTTCGAGCCTTTATAGTGATCCTAGCATTGCGGGAAGTATGGTGAAAGCATTGGCTCAAGGCCACATTGTTCGAGACACGTCAGGGAAACCTCTGTCTTCACGACGACCTTCCCCCCTCCCCCTCCCCCTCCCCCCTCCCCCATCTCTTTTTTTTCTTTGGGTCCTTTTCCCTCTCTCTACTCCCCTCCTCTTTACTTTTTTTTTTTTTTTATGTTTGTTTTCTTGTTATGTTCCGTTTCAGTCGTTTACTCTCCTTGCGTCTATTTTTATCACAATGACTTACATCAGAAGAATCATGACGGTCGCGTCTCTTGTTTTTACGTGGCTCTTCCTATCTTTTTTTTCATCTCTTTATTTACATTTATGCAATACATATAAATAGACAGATAGGTAGATATAGATATACGGAGATATCTATTACTACATCCCACGAAGCTACTTCAGCCACAAGTATATATATATATATATATATATATATATATATATATATATATATATATATATATATATATATATATATATATATATATAAGTTTTTGAACTAATGATTGCAAACAGATACTATAAACAGGATACAGTTGGCGAAGTAGCCAAAATTCACTTGTCCTAACAGCTGCAAGTATTCATGTTGCACTGCCTTCCTCTTTGTCTTCGCTGGCAACATGCGTCGGGGTGTCAGGGCAACGAAATGAGATAGACTCGCTTCACTTTCCGATGCTTCAATTACGAGGCTTCGATTCGCACTCGGAGGAAAATGAAGATAAAGCCCTGCGTCATGTTCTGACAGCGTCATGCACAAGAACCTAATCGACACGCGCGAGCCACGGGTGTGTTTGCTTGCAAGTGCGCGTTTGTGCTTGTGCGAAAGGCATGGGTGCTTAGGTATATGGACTTGTATGGATTTTTGTTTATAGATCATGTATAGGCACGCGCACAGACACGCACACGCACACGCGCGCGCACACGCACACGCACACGCACACGCACACGCACACGCACACGCACACGCACACGCACACGCACACACACACACACACACACACACACACACACACACACACACACACACACACACACACACAAACACATATATATATATATATATATATCACTATCAACACATGAAAATCAATGTATCTACATGTGCGCCATTCACAAATCAGCGGCGGCCCGGCGATCGCCCGTCAAACGCCCGAAGACCCCGAAGCCGCGGATGAGAGGGCCGAGGGCTCGCAAATAGCAGCGAATGAGGAGGGTGTGATGCCAGGCCGGATTAAAACCTCATACCGCGGGTACACCGGGTGTCTGAAACCGAAAGTGATGGGGCAGGTTGGTTGATACTTGTACCCACGGGAACGGTGCAGTCTTTTAGGTGTCATGTGTATGTGGGACCCGTGGCGGTCTTTCTTTTTGGCTTTGCTAGAAGTTTTTTTGTGGATTACAGATCTCTTGCTATTTATTTGTATTAGCAAAGAATCGATACGGTAGTTCCTTGAATGCAGTCTTTGGTAATTGCTATGTTATTTTTATTTTATTTTATTATTATTTTTTAATGTCAATGTTCTGTCAACGTCCTTGTTTTGTCATTCAACACGTCTCTATATAGTTTCCTTATTCATTTACACATCACCAGTTTCTAATAACTGTTCGATTCCCCGGCAAGTACAGAAAAGTACAGTCTCCACATGAACACTCTCTGGTCCGCCCCGGCAATGCATGTAATCTTAAGCATTACCACGTCAGCTGGATGACATTCGCGATGGACGGATGATTGACGGATGAGTGAAGGGAGATTTTTTGCGCTATTTTTATGCGAGGAGAACCGATGGGGGCAAGAAAGGGCCTTGGAGGGCTCGGCTCGGGAAAGCGGAATGGCGTTTAGGCAGGGAAATGATGACTGAAATCACGCACGCACACGCACACGCACACACACACGCACGCGCACGCACACGCACGCACACGCACACGCACACGCACACGCACACGCACACGCACACACACTCACACGCACACGCACACGCACTCACACGCACACGCACACGCACACGCACACGCACACGCACACGCACACGCACACGCACACGCACACGCACACGCACACGCACACGCACACGCACACACACACACACACACACACACACACACACACACACACACACACATATGTTTATGTTTGTATATTCACAATTTTTTTTTTTTATACATTTGTTTGCGTGGTCGTCAGTTTTCAGGGTCGGAGTTAGTGAAGTGCAGCAGTGATAAGAGAGAGAGAAAAAAAAGAGAGTGAGAGAGAGAGAGAGAGAGAGAGAGAGAGAGAGAGAGAGAGAGAAAGAAAGAGAGAGAGAGAGAGAGAGAATGAAAGAGAGAGCGACAGAGAGAAACGAAGATATTTATATAAACAGACAGATAAACAAATATATACACAGATAAATAGATAGACTAGCAGGTAAACTGAAAAACAATGAACAAAAGACTAGATACAGGAATCAACTCAAGTAGCAGGTTTAATTATTTACTACTTTGCATGATATTGCAATTTCAGACATACTGCACACTGATCTTTAAAAAAAAACATAGTGTAATAAAAAATAACCTGAATTTTTATTGCGTTTTTATGCTGTTTTTTTTTATTTTTTTTAAATTTATTGTACGTTTTCAATGGGATTTCAAATTGCTATACGTTTAATGCAAAGGAAAAAGCTCAGTCATCATATCATGCAATGGAAAAACGTGATGCAGATGCATACGCTATGAATAAAATTTAGGACTTGTTCAGAGATATGGAAGATGCTGAGGGAGACATGTAGAAGGAAAAGGAAAAGGCGCAAAGGAAGGAAGGAAGGAGAAGGAGGAGGAGGAGGAGGAGGAGAAGGAGGAGGAGGAGGGGGAGGAGGAGGAGGAGGAGGAAAAGGAAAAGAGGAAGAGGAAAAGAGGAGGAGGAGGAGAAAGAACACCGAATGCGACTGGCATCTTCTTTTCTTCATCTCGATGTGTTTAGTTTCTGTGTAATTTCTTAGCGACTCTCCCAGGCCACCGGGCGCTGAGATCCCATTGTGCCGAAGAATGGCGATCTGACTGACTACGAGGCTCAAGAGATTTTCCTTCAAGTCGGAGTGACACGTTCTTAGGAGACGAGTTCGATATTTTTACGGCCATACATTTTTGGATTTTGCCTCGACGCCCGTTTCCCGTGGCAAGCGATTGCATTCTGCTGATTAGAAGGGCTGTGGTAATATCTATCCCTGCTGTCAAGGATTGTGAGGAGAGCGTTAATTAAAGGCCTTTGCAGCTATTTGGTGCAAGTATTTTATCTATGCAAACGTCCATTTCGGATCTAGTACTGTAAAGATACGAAACGTACATGGAACTCTGCTTTTTTTTCTTAAAGAAGAAATGCTTGTTGAAACTGGCGTCATCCCAGATACCAGAAATTCCTCGATAATTATAACTCCTTGGGTGAAACAAACACCACGATTTGCAATCCCGCTCATTGCTAAGCACAGACAAATGAAAGCCCACTCTTACTCTTGATAGAAATAATAAATGGGCGTGGGTGCGTGTGACGATATTGAAAATAAAAAGAGAGAGAGAAAACGAGCGACATTGTTGGCGCGGAAGCAAGCAACTTGGCGGAACCACGTTATATTTTACGATCGTAGTTGACGCGGTCCGCCATCATGGTAAATCCTGTGACTGATCAGTGTTTTACCACCCTGTAGCAGGAAGCAGATGCAAACGAGATTATTTTCGGTTCCACATACTTGCAGCAAAGCAAACTGGCTTAGGCCACACGACAGCACAAGCTGCGGCCGCTAATTCGATAATGCTGTTTGGGCATTTTATATCTCGTTAGATTGTATCTTTTTGTTACGATTCGAGCGGGGACATTAAGTATTGAGTATATCTGATATTTTCGACGTTTTTATTCGTATTTTCCTGGTCGGTGTAGACTCAATGACTATACTCTTTGTCAGAAGCCCAGGAAATGTACCTACGAAATATTATAGAGTTAATAGAGACGCAGTGTTGCTCGTCACTATGGATTCTCCACATCGCCGTATTTACTACTTTATATAAGTACATCAGTGTTGCTCACACTGGTTTTCTGATTTTTCTCTTCCCTCCCCTGTGTTCCCTCCATCTCCCCCAGTCCAACTTCTGTTTTCTTTCACTGATGGCATCCGAACACCGCTAATTCTTATATTGCAACTCCATTTCCTTGTATCCAGCTGTTGTTTATTTTCCTTGCACGTAAAGCATCTTGAACGCGTAGTTCTTCAGATATTTCACCTTAGTCTTTATAGCAGCGGAATTAACCGAGAGGCAGAAAATCGTATTATCGGTGAATATTCAAAATTGTATCAGCATTCAAATTTACCGGTGAGTCATCTTTTTAAGCCGCGTATAATATTTAAGATAATTTTCTGCCCGATCATGTTGCTTTTCCGCTGCATCAGATCACAGACATTATCATGTTTTCCTCGTCTCTCTTATATATTATCAGCTCGGGTCTTTAGGTATAACTAAAATATAATTTCATTAGACATCAACTTTAAAAAATGAGCTCGAGTTTCGGGGAAATAGTGTGTCCCACTATTATTGTTATGATTTTTTTTTCATCTATGTGTTTTCGTACTATCATTTCTAATCCTGATTATTACTGATTCCTCTTGCTTAGATCTAGGTAATGTGAGTGAGCGACTCATGTCGTGTTTCAAATAGTTGAGGTTAATCGCTTTAAATCTGTATTTTCTCTTCCGTTTCGTCTCATTCCGCTACTATCTTCGAAGCGGTTTCTAAGCTGAAGCGAGTTCGGATCTAATTTGCATTCAGTGGCGCGTTTGCCCAGAAATTTTCCATTGGCTTCTTCGATTTGATATTTCATTCGTTGTTTTTTTGTGTAGCAATGCTATTTATTATTTGTGATATTTTTCAGTCATTTACCGTTGCTGAAGAATTTCTGGCTTTGAGGTGTTCGATCCGTACTCGAAACGTGGTTAGTTCGTAATTCGTTTAGTTTCCCCTTTATTACTATGCATATTTTTCTTTAACCGTTGATATGCATTTGTTACCATGATAATTGTTTGTGATCATTGTATCCTGTAATTAAGTATGATTGTGTATTTTCGCCGTTTTCAACGTAAATGGCATGTGGCATCTCGCAAATGCATCTGTGAGATTACAATCGTCTACCACCTGTTGGAATCTAATATTACCCCGTCTGTTCATTCAACTTTTGTCCACATTTTAACCAGCCTTGGCTACCGTGTAGAGACACTGTGGTATTTATAGTCAGCCCAAAAACATACCCGGTGTTGGAGTCAGCGCAAAGTCGCTCTCCAAAGTTTTGGCATTTGATACACTTCTGACACGTCACTGCTATACCAAACGCTGACACACTCTTCCTTATTCTATTCTGTCATTCTTGAGTTTTGCGATTTTCGTTGCTGCCAAAGGGAATGGTGATAGTTTCCTGGAAACTGATAGATTTTGCACACGTATTCGTATTAAAAATGGTATTCCTGTAAGCTCTCTCATTTTCGTACTTACTTTCCTTTTCTTCATATATATATATATATATGTGTGTGTGTGTGTGTGTGTGTGTGTGTGTGTGTGTGTGTGTTTATCACTAATATGAAATGTACTTTTTGGACCATAAGACAAGTAAAAAATTATTTTTTCATGTTTCAGGGTGGCAACATTGAGAAATGTTCCCAGTGTACCCGCACCGTGTATGCAATGGAAAAATTAGAAGTGGCTGGACGGGTGATGCATAAGACGTGCTTCCGGTGCTGCAAATGTAACTCGCAATTAAGGTGAGATACAAAATTCCTTCGTTGCTCTTAAATAATTACAGTGCTCTTGTTCATGAGAAAAAAAGTCTATTTATGAACAATTATCTAAGAACTCCGAGCTTTCAAGCTTTCAAATATCATAGGAATGTTAGTTGCTGCCAGGTAGATGCCGTCTGTAATATTCATTTCGTTTTGCTTACAGTGTTGGCAGATTTTCCATCGGCGGCGACGACCTATACTGCATGACCCACTACAAGCAAGCCTTTAGGGAGAAGGGCACTTACGACGTGTTCACTCCGAACAACCCATGCAAAGGCAAATGGGAGACAAAAGCCCAGCAATGATGTGGAAGTTTTTAATGTATAGTTGGGGACCACATTCACAGCAGCCATAGATCGAGCATTGTAAATCGCTTCAGGCTCTCGCAGAATGAATATGGCGGATATTAGAAAAAGAAGAAGAAAAAAACAAAAAAACATCAGATTGTGCTAATTTTCTGACAAGTCTGAAGGCAACCTTAGAAAGAAAATGAGAGGAGAAGTCAGTATACTAATTTTACTTTATTTTTGTATCTGATAATGTAATATAGAAACATCTACAACTATAATTTTCTGAAACACAATAATCCTGAGAGAGAGCCTCCATTTCTGTGCCTTAGCACCTCTCATGCTCCTGTTTTTTCAGGGAGTAGATTTTTTAATAATCTTGAAAATAGATAGTTACTGCTTTGTATGACTTGAATGAAAAAGGTAGACCCCTTCAATTTTATGATTATGACCTCAATCTATTGTCATTTATTTTTATGTGATTATAGTTTTTAAATCTTGCCATGACATACAGGAAATATGATTCTTGAATTTATACTATATATTATTTTTGTGCAGAACATCGTCTGTATGATATACTTTTAGGACAATGACAATGATGGAAAAATTATTGTCAGTTTTATGTTATGCTATGAACATCCTTTAAACTATACAGTTAGACATAGTCTTATTTATTTGCTTCTATTTCAATTTTTAACTGATTTGTTGTAACATTTTTTTTTTTGTCCTGTCAAAATACAATTTCTCGCAAGAGGAAAGGTATATAAAGTGTCTTTTAATGTCACGAACAATGATTTCATTACCACTAATGGAAAAAAAAAAATGTTTTGGAGTTTTGCTGATTTTAAATTTTACATATTTCTTGATAATAATGTGGTCAGCTTGATATTTGCTATATTCTAATATTTTGATCTGGCACAGAAAGTGACTTATAAAATTAATTTCACTATTTATCATAACGATATATATTTTGGCCTTGATCTCCATTTTTAAGACATGTTTAAAAAAAAATATGCAGTACAGTGGATGTCATCTACACATTAATATATTTTTCCCAAAGATAGATTATGGAGCATTTCACACCCTAACTATGGCCTTAAAAATACCTTTTGTTTCTCTGAAAGAAGAGTGAGTTGTTTTTATTTTGTGTGATAATAAGCTTTTTGTGATAACCAAGATTTAATACCATTTTGAATTTTTTGCCCCTATTTTGGTTTTCAAAATATTTAGTCAACTGTAAGGGAATAATTCAAAAACATTTTCTTTTGTAATCAGCTTAAAGAGTGTTTTTGTAATTCTAATCTCGTAACTTACCTACCAAGTAATAATTTTGATGTTTTCGGAAAGTAATAATACTACTTTATATATACACTGAATGGCCTTTCTAGGTTTCATGTATTTATAAAACTTGAATTGTAAGTACATATGTATATATTTTTTCATCAAAATTGAGTGTTCGTGTTCTTTACAATTTCATATCACAGTACTTTTAATGTACAAGTACGTACTTTACATTGTCTAACGAACAGGTATTCACTTTCAGGATCAAAGAATATCCAATAATTCGGATGTCAGTTTTACAATTATATATAAGATACAATTACATTAAAGGTATCTAAATATATATTCACAAACCAAAGAGAGGATAATGAAATTGTTGCTATTACTGTAGATCTTTTTACTTGTAGATAAAGGTGAGCCACAACTACATTTTGCCACAATTATTTATGATTATATGTATGAAAGCTATAAAATAAATACAAAAAATTATTGCAATATCTTTCTTATGTGTGATTTCAGATTTTCGAAAGTGTTCATATGTAGCTACAGTTGGGAAAAAAAAGAATCAAAAGGCAGAGGAAACAAGTTAAAATGGAGATAAAACAAAATCAGAATAATTGTTACTACAGCAAAATCAGACGGTGTACCACAAGGCAATACTTTGCACCTTCTTTTTTGCCCTGGTGGTATAAGTACATGAAAATGAGAATAATCAGCTTTCCTGATGAGAGAATTATGGCTCGGATCTAACTCTTATCAGGAGCTAATGAAGTGAGAAAAAAAATACTGAAGTGCATTTAATACAAGGCTCACACTCCTATATTTCAACCACTCAACAGTGAACAAGCTATAAAGCACTATTGATTACTAGTCCCCCAGCTACATGTATTGTGCATTTAAATGGTATTTTGGCTGTGATCTAAGACTGCCTGAGCCCTTTTTAGTATACAGAATGGTAAAGAACAAGAAAAGATTAGTTTCAGTGTCTTCCATTACAAACTAGTTACTGCTAGATAGTTTAGCCTAAATACCTTTGTGAGCCTTTTTCATACATCAAATATTGGATTGTAACTGGGGTTAGGTGGGCGAAAAACCCACATTGAATGATTTATTGACTTCTGCTATCGTTCTGTGATGGTTCTCAGGTTACTAGTCCTTAAACACTCCACTTCATGGGGAAGGAGAAAGAAAAGTAATAGCAATATCAACAAAGCATAGTAAAATGCCCTCAATTAAGATGTGAGGTGGAGAAAAAGTACACGACATGATACAATACTCCTACATGTGTCAGCACAGTTATCTACGGCATCATATAAAAGGGTTCGGAGTTCTGGTAACTTCCCAAAAGGTAAAAATGAATATTACACTAACAGTGCGAATTAAGCAAATGTGACAAGGCTTTTTAAATCTATCTCTTAAACATCAAACTTTCTTATAGGAGGGGATTAATTTCTTTTAGTTTGTCACAGCCATGTGTATTGTAGCTATTATTATGATCATTATTATTTCTGAAGCATTTCATTCTGTATAATAATAATGTTATTATAATACAAATAACAGTAAAGTGGGCTTGTGTGTTTAATATTTTAAATATTGTATTTGAGACGCGTGTACAATATTCTATACCACACTGTTACACAAACAATGGCCATCATGATTCACAGTTTTAGTAAACTGGCACCAAGCTGAATTCCTTCTTCATACGATAACATTTTCTATAGATCTTCCTTAAGTTGTATAGAATGTTAAAATGCCACATTGGTAATCACTGTAATTACATTCAAAGCATGAGTCTTACATTTGTTATCTGCACTGACTCAGCAGACTAAAAACTAATGGATGTTACAATACTAGTTTGCTTTTCCTTTGATTAACTACCGGCATCTTTAGACTTACCATTTTTGCAAATATTACATACATAAATTCATTGTGGAGCAGGTTATGCAGGAAAAATAGATTGGTTACCTAACATTTCTCACTGCTTCATCTGAACATTTCTCTTTAAATACTTTGCAAAACTTTTCTGATCCAAACAGAGAAACCCTACTAAGCAGTTTTATTCAAATGCTGAAGCTGGCACTTTGACAATCTTTCACTGACATGAATTAAGCTATAATCAGGCATAAGATGAGGAAATGCTCAGCCTATAACAGTATCAAACTGGAAAAGATCCAAAGCTTTTCCTAAGGTATATGAATATGAAACTGCTCACGACGTTCTGAGTAAGTATAATATATATTTTCCTGTGATATGTCATAATATATGATTAACTTTATAGGAAGCATTAACAAAGGCCTCTTTGTTTCGTGCAATATATCAAGGATATATATTACATATATTTCCGGTTTTCCTTCCAAACAAGTGACAAATGATACATGAAACAATTTTTACTTCTTGAAGTGCAGATGCTTTGACAAGATACCGCCAATCTGGCATTTTCTTTTACTTCTATAACAAGCTTCAATTATTTATGTATCTGGTATATCAGTGTTTTATTCACTTAATGGTCAGTACATAAAATATCACAAAGAAAGTCTTGATAACTTTCTCTTGTTATTTTACCATGAAAATCCATTTGTCAGACTCACTAAAACAGGAAACTGTACTATGTGGTTATCATGATGCCATTCTCACTCCCCCCCCAAAAAATAAATAATAAGGAAAATAAAAATATTTTCTGTTAAAATTGTTTTGGACTCGATAACATTTTCATCTGATTACTTTCTAGCCAAATGCTACTCTAAAATAAAAAGAGAAAAATGAAAATTGAGGAACATGATTTGCTCCAAAAGTATCATGAAGTGAAGAGAAGAGAAGTCACTGCCATCACTCTTCATTAACCTTCCAAAGCTCCTCCCTTTTGCCTGAATTAGGACTACATCACATGAGAAACGGTGCTGCTAAATGCACTAAGCCTATGGTTTTTATTCTTATCTACATATCTACAATCTACACTAACTTTGATATAAATTATGAATAATTATTTTCAAACAATCATTTGTCTATAGAGAAATGTTAAACAGTAACATGTAAATGCTTTCTTACAGCTATATTCATTTATTGATGCTCTATAACTAAAGACATGGGTTTCTGCGACCTCACATAACTCTTGTAAAAAAATTAGTTCACTGCTTGAAAAGGAGACATTAAAAGTAAGAAGACAAAATGGTAACAATACTACACGGGCATCTTCATTATATGGTACAAACGAAATGAAAACTTGTGCAAACCCCAACATTCAAAGAACATTCTAAATGTCTGATATTCTAAAACATCCATTTAGTATCATAATTGGAGGCCACTATGACACAGTGGCAGCACACACTGTTGATCCCCATGAGAATGGGTCTGAATCCAGTCCATGGTTGGTCTAAGGACAGAAAGCATTCCACTTCGGGTCTCTTAACTCTTGGAGTGTCTTAGTTGAAAAACCTATTCTAATATTTAGTGTAATTAAATTTGCCAGGTGCAATGCCTGTTACTCAGTTGAACATTGTTTGTATGTGTAAAATTATAAACACAGAAGGGGGCTTTACAAAACAAAAATACAGTGAAGTTTAATTCCTTTACTAGAAACAGAATTAATGAGGTCACAGAACCCAGTTGCAATACAAATAAATACCTTCAGTTTGGTGAAAAGATTTTGGTCTGATAAAATGGATGGTCATAATCCCTCATCAAAACAAAAAACACCTGACAAAATTCTATGGTTACTTAATATTTAAATCACAAGATGAAAAAAAAACATTGAAATCTGCAGTATTGAAAATATCATATTGACTAATCAAGCTTTCATAAAATCACAGAAATAAGAATAATTTGTGCCATCTGAGAGGAACCAAGTGCCACTGAAACAAATATTGGTAGGTCTCAGTTGGCCAACAAGCTTACAACATTCACTGTGCTAAACCAGGGAGTCCCTAAAAATTATAAGGCTATAAAAGAGAAGTAAAACTCCCAAAAGCCTGTTGAGACAAAATTCTTTGGGTCTTATAACTCTCATAAAGTGTTTTGCTGAATTTACACTATAACCTATACTTTACTGTGATAAAGTGCTATGACTAGTCTAATTCTTATGTGGCATTGTGCCATGAAGTGACCATAATGAATATAATACTTTTATCTGATATGATATGGCTACACACAAAGTGCTGAATAATCAATATTTTTACAGAAAATATTGGTCAGGCTTTGTTGTTGCCGAGTGAAGGCTTTCTCCGGAAAACTTGCTGAACAAGTGCCGAGACACAACTTCAACTCAGCCCTGACCCCCACAATGGTCATTGCCAGATCTACTGGTGGCACAATAGGGGAGAATGTACTTCGCAGAGTACCCTGGGACTTGTGGTGTGAGATTTGATGATGGCATGCTGTTAGATGTAACAAAATATCTTTTAGTCTGAATCCTCTCAATCAGTGAAGAGATGACAAGAACTGGATCCGAGAGGCATAGTTAGGAAGAATATATATATATATTTTTTGAAAAAACAAAACAAAAAATCACAGTTCAGATCATGTAATCTCTTATACATACAAGATGGATTTATAAAAATGATTGTCATTCAAGAACTCTGTCTTTATCCATCAATGATAAGAATTCAAGATATTAATGATCTTAGTCTGCCATCTTTTCACTGATAGGGTCTGAAGTCATATGGCACTTTGCCATATTGTTGATTTACAGAATATTGTATCTACAATAGTCTAAAAACAGGGTTTCTTATTCTTGACTCTTTGCCAATTCTGAACTTGTTGCCTCAATTTTTTTTGTCCACTTCCCTTTGTTGGGCGTAAATACATCATATGTTCCTTTTTCTGTGAAAGCCTGTTTATAGTGTGTCATGCAGTATATGTCCTCACCGCCTATGGAGAATGAATTCATGCTGGAAGAAACAAAAGAACATCAGAAGAAAAGAATGAGACTGATATATAATAATGTTCAAAACACACAAAACAAACAGATTTCTTATGGGTAATATATTAGGAAAAATGTGGCAAATATTTCACTTCACTTGAACATCGAGCATTACCTGAGTTTTGTACTACATTTGCAACATTTGAAGCAATTCTTGTGTAGTACACGACCAGCAACTTCCAGTCTCTCCATTGCGTACACAGTGCGGTCACATGACAGACACTTGTCTCCCCCACCACCCTGAAATTATTCAATGATTTTATTAACTGGGCATGAATTTTGGTGATTTACTTTCTTTTCATTATGTGTCATGTCTTAATGCTAAAAGCAACAGAATATGAAAGAAGCTAAATATAAAAGTGCAATTCAGTGCAACCACATATGCTATGAAATGTCTATCACAGCTTGAAATTCAAAGATGTGTTTTCATTGGCATATAATATCTTCACACTAAAATCCACATCAAACTGAAACAAACCATGCACTACCTCCATATATTTTACTAACAACATGATGAGTTACTAAGCTGTCTCTTACTTAACATACTAATGAAGTAAAATCATGAAGCACAATAAGTGGAAAATATGGTTTTCTTTCCCTTGTAACACCAAATAAATTGAAAAAAGAAAAAAAAATCCATAATGTTTAAAGATATTAACAGTTGGTTAGTTTCAACAATACAATGTTCAAAAACTTCAAATGTATTCCAAATTAATAATACAAAATAAACTGTACATTAGTTCACAAACAAATATCACATAACATGTAGGCATCACAGGCCAAGTAAATGACTGGTTAGTATTAATAAAAAATGCATTACATCACACCTAGACATCTGCACCTTATGACTTACCTATCAAAGGAACTGCTTGGGAATATGTTGACTCATAACCACAGGAAGGTACATACAGATTCACTTAATATATCAATTTATTAATCAATTTTGATACAAAGTTAAAAACTACATAAAATAATGATGATAACATAAAGTATCTCAATTGTGTTCTGCGTTTCAAATGACACAATTCTTTTTACAATTGCGAGTTCTGACAGCATTACCATTTTTGAGTTACAGTGTTGAAACTGATATCCTTACCAAAATTAAAAAAAGAAAAGAAAAAAAAAACTATCAGTAAAATCTAAAAAATATGATACAAATCATCTAAATATTATATTCCAAAAAAAGCTTCAAGCATTCTGAGGACATGTAGAGTGAGTGAAGATGCCATACATAAGGAAGGTAAAACTTGATATACAGTAATGTTGACAGTCACCCACATCACTTGTGAAGAGTGATGAGTCATTTTGGGAATAAATGGGCATAGCTAATCATATCTATAAGCAGCAGATACATATATGCGCTGGGTGGTTATTTGCCGTAGCATCTATACAGGAAAAGGAGGGAATTACTTATATACTGTATACCAGAAAAAAACTTCCTGTACAAGCTGTAGTCAACACACAATAGTAAAAAGTTTCTCCTGGTAACATTCATTACATAATAAGATGCTGAGAACTAAAAATAATGTCAACTGCTGTAGATTATTCAGGCTGCACTTGTTTCATCAATATCAAGTAAAACAGAAAGCATTATCTGCTTATGTTTTTTAACTGAAATTTTGGGGAGGTCATACATACACGTATTCACTTTAAGCACCAAATTAGAAATCATGCCTATATAATCCTGCTTACTCCAAGACTAAGGATTACATTATCAATTTCTTTATCTTTAACCCTCTCCAAGCATGAGTGTACACCATCATAAGCCTAAAATTTGCATGCTATGGTAGAGTAAAGAAAGCCCACACTTCTGATATATATATCTTCTTGAAACAAGCATCTACAAGGTAATACCAAACATCTTTCATGACAAATGAAGGCAAAGGAAATAACCAATATTTTCCTAAAAAGCAGTAACATGAGATTTACCGCCTTCAAAGAAAAAACCATCTTCCACTGAAGTATGATACATAATAAAACATTTAAATACAACACAAGAAAGACATACTGTAATTGGAAAAAAATGTCATATAAAAGGCAACCACTCTATCCCCAGTCATTTATGAAACATTCTTGGTTTTCTGACTTCAAATGTGTTAACTCGAAAGGCGTCATGGTTAACAGTGAGAGACAACAGACAGATATCTGCTGTCATCATGGAGGATTGCTAATGAGGTGTAAATCTTGCGTATTGGAATCAAGCTGGAGCAGAGTTTCTGAGCGAGGAAGTCCCATGTGGTTTGAAGAAGAGAACAGATGAGCACAACTGCTGAATGAACGATGACGGATGACTGGGGTTGTAGGCGTCGTGGCAAGTCTCACTGGTGGAGGGAAGTGGACAGTCAGCCACAATGCCATGACTCAAGTCTGGGGTTAGTTGTGTCCATCCACAAGCTGTTCTGTTATCATTTCTCCTGTTGCAGGGTGAACATTGCCACAAAAAAGGGGGAAGACAAAAATGGATGTAGTGCACACTTCAATTCAAACTTAAAGTAGGAGTTAGTCCATACTGGTATTATGAAATGATGCTACAGGCATGCACCATTCAACAAACCACTGCTACATCAAGTCAGTCAATCAATGCTGTTAATCCATTTCAAATGTCTTCATGTGGTGATGTTTAAGTTGTGTTCTTCCTCTTGAGCTCTTGAAGAGACTGTAGTTTGTCTGAGTACAAAGCCATGTCATGAAGCTCTTCTCTGTCTCCCTTAGTTCACAAGAGAGCTTTAGCAGCTGCATGCACTGGTTATTAGAACTGTTGTCAAAGAAATGCAACTGATTCCACATTTGGTAAAGCTCACATTATGTAGATGAGATGTTCATCCTTACATCTGGCTATCATCACCATGTCAATCCTGGGTGTAGCCTCTATGTCTTCCAAAGAGTTACAGGGGTACTGTTAATGATTACTGCCATCTAGTAGTCCTCCTGAAGTCCATGACTGATACAGAAATGTTCTGGATTTGCATATCCATATATGTATATATTGCTGATTCTTAAATTTTGTTATATATATATATATATATATATATATATATATATATATATATATATATATATATATATATATATATATATATGTATGTATGTATTTCCTTATCTGCATTTTGAGAAATTTCTATTCATTTGTGTATTTTTGTTCTAAATATGCTGATCTGTTGTCATGCGCTTTTCCAGTTTCATGCTGAATGCAATCCAATAATTTTCATTGTCAGGAAAATATCCGGATCTCAATACAATTTCCAGATCTAGAGATAAAATTTTCACTGCTTATATTTCAAAGGTTTCTTGTATGCTTTTGCAAGGGGAGAACTCCTAGGCATTGTTCTTGTTAATATCCAAACTTGAGGGTATGGGATGGTACAAAATAACATGCAATGATACTGTTTTAAGGTTACACTAATCAGTACAAATGTAAAATGAATGCTACGATACTACCTTCACCTGGTTTATATGATACTACTGTTTTTAATATTTGATACTAGTTATCATGTTAAACTTAAGAGTATTTTCTTAAATCAGCCTTTTTCCTTTATTTCACATAATCTATGCATATTATACATCAAGATCTCTCACATACTTTCCCAAGATACAGTCAATCTAATCTATTGAGAAGGCAAAGAGGCTGTACATTGAATCAAAATAATACATAGAAATTTGTCATTTAATGCAAAATGATACCTATAAAGAAATATGCTTTTTAACTGGTTATTGTATTTTTACACTAGTGAAACCGCCACATATCTGCAACATATGCACTTACAAAAGCAACATACAGATACATGTTCATAGGAAGATACATCATCAGTATGGTATCTTCAGTAATTGGTGTTTCTTTACATAAGTCCTTGAAGATAAAATAAGGAGAAAAATCATTTATTTGTACTCACCACAAATCTGTTGACCTTCATCTTGGGTTGACTGCTTCTGACCGGCCGGCTTGCCTCCTGGGCCTTGTTCTCAAACATGGCACGGAGGTTGCGGGCGGTGTCAATGGACGGCATACACTCTTCATCATCCTCATTCCTCTCGTTGCGGTTGTACTCGTTGTTGTGTTCAACCTCTGTCTCCCACCGCTCGAATTTGGCTCGCAGCGAAGCTGCTTTTCTGGCACTCTGTGAGGATTTAGCCTGTATAGCAGCAAAGAAGCAGCAGCAGCAGCAGCCACCACGTGTGCATGCATACATGTATGCGTGAAGCAGCAAGTGCATTACCAAAGATATTAATAGATTTTTAACCAGATTTTATAAACCATTTTAACCAATGATAATATTGAAGCAAGAAAATGTAATGTTTGTGGAGAGGGATAGAGGTTAGTGGAGGGAACCATGTATATAAAAAAAGTATTTTACAGTAGAAAAATATAAAATGTAAATAAATGTGACATGCATGACATGAACATGTGAACAATCATGAACAAAAAATATAGACAATTAACAGAAGAAACAGAAGACACCGGAAGGAAAAACATAAATAAGTAAGCAGTGATTCATTAAAGAAGGAAAAACAAAATTTAGCAGCAAGATAGTTATATTAACATTGGCATCCATGCATGACAAGACCACAGAATAAAAACACAAGTTGAGACATTCAACGGAGACAACATGCAGACAGGGTGATAAAATTCGAATTTGCAGCAGATCAGCAAATAAGCAAGTGATAACGAGCGAGTGGGAAAGGTGGGGTGACCGAGGATGGAGAGGGGGAAGAGGAGAGGGGCAGGGGGGGAGCAGGGGAGAAGGGGAGAAGGATGGAATTATTAGTAGTTTCTTCAAATAAAGTATAGACACTTCAACTTAAAGTAAAATGATTTTTGGGAGATGCTTGAAGTATTTTGCAAGCTATCTTGCAGAAAAAATAAAGTGTTTGAACATTACTGTTACTGAAACTGATAATAATTACATAATAATTCTTTCAGTAACAAGATAATTTATATATACACAATTTCTTGCCTATAACAAGAAAACAAAAAAGTATCTGACTATTACAAAAAATATCAGTTGTCATATTCAACACATAAGCATTTTGATACTTCAAAATTCTCCACCATAGAGATAACATAAAAATGAGAATGAGCATTGAGAGTATTATCTCAGCTCTTTTATCACTTGTAACTTAAAATTTTCATAAGTACAATAAAACCTCCTAAAATGCGACCTTTTTCTGATAAACAGCTCACGGAGCATATAATCATGTTTCAAGATGTCCTAGACTTATGGTATGATATATAAATCAATACATGATATATTAGCAAAGTGATACTAATCAGTGATGCCCTAGTTGCACAACCGAAGGAATGTATTGCCTATATTTTGAAGGGTGGGGGGGGGAAGCAAAAGTGATCAATCCTGGTGAAAATCCCCGTAGCGGAAGGGTTAATCCAAGACATGATTTTGTAAAAGACTATATACGAGCTTAAAATTGACCCAATAAAAAGAATACACACTTCAGTGAAGTTATTAACATTTCACCTTTCTATCTACCTTATAAATGATAATGAAAGATAAGCTAAATAGAATAAAGACTTAATTCTAAAAGGAAGTTTAAGTTTACCAAAATCTGTGATAGTTTTAGGAGGTTTCAATGCATGGTTTAGGAGAAAAAAAATAATAATCAACTGGGAAGTAAAGCACAATTATTACATTCAAAATAAAACTGAAATAAATGCAGTACAAGATAATTTTCATGTAAAACTGGATAATTTTGGTATGGTGTGTACATGCTTCAAGGTAAAGGCTATGATAGCCTTAGGGAAAAAAAAAAAAAAAAAAAAAATTGTTTATGGATATATTGGCAGGGAGCATAAATGTGGAAATCTCACAAAATCTATTATATTACCCAATATTCTGAAGGCCAGCTCTAATTCAACTACATCTTATGCCAACTAGAAGCAAGTTGTTGACAACATGAGCTGAATATCCATTTATAAACATTAACAGAAGATAATGCAAAGTTAATATCAAAATAGGGTAACGTCAGCGTGTCACTGCCATCTACGTTGTTACCAAAGAGAGAGTGAGCAGACAACAGAGAGGCCTTTCCTTGTGATATTGAATACTTCCACATGACTACATAAGGGTGAGTCTCAGTAATGATAGCCTAGCAGAAGCATTGAGAGTTGGGTCACCACACTAGCAGTACCACACCTACCCCTCACTGGACCACCTACCAGCTGTGCCGGCGATAGAAAAATTACGTCAGTATTTTTTGTGAGTGTTAGGCCTGTGGTTTTATCTATATCTGAACTATTGGTGTGTTTGCTAAACAGTATCATCGGAAACAAACTCAATCAAACTGTCTCTGTTAAGATAAGATACAAAACATTTAAGAAGCTATATAAAAAGGGAAGCTAGTATGGCCACTTCATTTAGGATGCTTCTTCTCTTTTCCTCAATGGGAGAATCAATTGGACTATTAGTGCTATGAGAAATTAAAGCCTAGTATCTCTAACCAAAAATTAGCAGATTTTGCAAAAAAGAAGACAAAATCAGAAAGAGTTTTGCAGACCTTTTTTTTTTTTTTTTTTTACATCAGAATAAAAAATAACAATTTGCATAAAAGTTAGTAGATTTATGAACTAAATTAGAAAATGGCAACTCTTGTCATTAAACAACAGCAATCAAATGAAACATTGTGCCCTTGTGTCTCATAGTTGGGCTGAAGTATGCAGAATAAATCAATGTAAAATTCAGTTTGGTTCGTAAAGCCAAAACATACAACAATTAAACAAGCCTTTTCCTATACAAGTGAGCATATATGTATGAATAAGTATGGGCCATAGCTGTAAAATAATGATCAATATGGTTCATATCTGAATATAAGCAATGATATCTAATGATAATATATGTAATAATAACAATGGTCACTTATAAATCAGTGCAGCAGTATCATTAAACAGAAATAAATAATAAAAATTGAATCACCATCCATTTATTTCCACAATAACCTGATCTTACTTACCTTCTTCTTCCTTGGTTTTTGCTAATGAATACAAATGGCTATGAAAATCAAACATAAAGATAATATACTGCTGTAGTATCAGTCAATTACACTTTCTTTGTCATTCTACCACAGGCAACAATGGAGAAGAATTACATCTTACCATCTCTAAGATTTCATCCTTGTACTTTGGTTTCCTAGGTCCCTCCTCCTCATCAGAATCCTCCTCCTCATCTTCGTCCTCATCATCTTCATCCTCTTCATCAGAGTACTCATCATCGGAATACTCTTCATCATCGGAATCCTCATCTTCACCCTCTGGTGGAGGTGTGAAGCGCTTCAGTGGTCGAGGAGCTGGTAAAAAGGTTACCAAAGTAGGAATTAAGCCTTACATTCAAACAGCAGCTGACTCAACAATTTTTCTTTTCTATTAACTGTACCAGCAGGACCTTTTACAAAAGATGTGCATGTCATTTATAATGTTTGTATGATGTAATAGCTTTTATCATTTGAATTACACTGTGATTTTACAGTACTAATAGCTATAAAAGTAAAAAAATACTTAGACTCTTTGTTATACCATACCATCACAAAAACCTTTCTTATTCTGCATTAAACAAAAATTGAAAAAGTACCTCTGTCATCTTCTTCCTCTTGCATCTCCATTTTTCTGAACATGGCAAGCACGCTCTTGGTCTTGCGGCAATCTAATGGTTCTTCTAGGTTGTCAGTGCACTTAACAAGGTTGGGATCACGTCCATAAAAGTCGGCCACTTCCTCATCGTCACAGCCCTGGGGACATCCAGATGGTAAATTATCTCAAGTATGGACATTTCTTTTGTTGTCTAGTAAGTAGTAAAGGAAGGGAAAGGTACAGGAGAGAAAAGGTAAACGTGAAATAGGATATTGAGATGTTACTGTGGTTAACAGGGATCAACGTCAGTGAGGTATAATCCTGGAATAAAAACAGTCTAGTTGTTTATTAGTAGTAATTGGAAGGGAAGTCAACTATTAATAGAAAGTGAGAATGTGAGAATAAGGTTATGAATAAAGGCAAAGTCAGCCTGGCAAAAACACTTAATATACAGCAACCTGCCAGAACAGATGATTTCTGATTCACTTTACTATGCAAGACGAAACTTATTTCTTATTCTCCGTGACACTGCATTTCTCTAACTGACTTGTCTCATAGTACAGACACATTCAGATTTAAGACTGAGATGTGTGGCTCAGCATTTTCTGAAAGTAAATAACTCAAATTATGGTTTAAGTGTTACCTTCATATGAATGTAAAAAAAAAGTCATAAATGTCGTAATGTCACTTAAGGCTAGGTGTTGTTAATCACACATATGGCAAAAGGCAGTAGAGAATAAGCAAGGGAATAAGAAAAAAAGATAACCAAATTCTAAAAAGCACAAGAGGAGAGGGAAGGAATAAAATCAGGTAAAAGTACATACAGGATAAGAAGGAGAAATGAGAAGGAGATATAGACGTGATGAAAAAATGAAGAATAAAGCAAAGAAGGCACAATAGGAAAGAAAGAAAAGAAATAAGAAAGAAAAAAAATGGAGGAATACAAAACAAAGAGAATAAATAAATGCTGCATACACATTCACATAAGGGCAGCAAAAAGTAAGGTAAAGGAGTAAAAATGTGACTGCAGAAATGTCCAAAATCAGTCAAAAGTAAATATAACAAGGAACAGTAAAACAGTCACGTCACAGTTAAGAAGAGCTATGAGAACTTCATCTATGTGGTTAGATATATTTTCTAGGCACATCACCTGAAACACCGTTTGAGTTTCTGAGGGAAAAAATGCTCAGTTTCCAATTCCAACAACAATCCCAAACTGCCATGCATATCTATATTCATTATCTACACAATCTTTCCACAAAGAACAAATCTATTAAAGCGCACAAATATTTTTTTTAGTAATATTCTTGCTAGCATATCTATAAGATAAAAACAACTATAATGGTCAGAATTGCACAGTCTTTGTTACTCACTCTGTAAAACATATTAACAAATATGGGAAATTTAAGCATCTCATTTTATGCAGGAGTTTAGGCAGTTTTGATCAGTCATTCTAAGGACTGGTCGGCCCTGAATCCATCTTTCAAAAAAGTTTCAGGTTTCAATAAATGTTTCCAGACTGTTTCTTGTTTGCCTTTTGTATAACTTGGTAGTGGCTAAATGTTTTACCTCCAGAGTGAGAAGAGAGAGGCAAGGTTTCCTGACAGTCTTGTGGTCATAAAAATGTCCAGTCGCCACCACTGTAATCCATATTTTCCCTGAATAGTAATATATGAAGTTATACTTATAGTGTAAGATATGTCTTGGGTGAGGAATATACATAATCTTTGAAATGTGACATTATTCCTATCATCTGTAGGTAACAGTACTGCAATAACTGAAAATACATATACAAATAGTTGTGCTTCTTTATGATTCCAATCATCATAATATCAGACAGACTTGTATAAAAAAGGTATAAATAAGAATTGATAACTGCACAATGCAAAACATGTAATCTCTTGAATTGTGAAGTTATCCACTGGTATTTTTACCCTTTTCCTACAGTTGTCATCATGAACCTTCTTCATCTATCACAGAAACATTATATCTAGCATATGTTTTACATGGCTATCAACACTGCGGAGACATACCCAAAAATCAGCATGCTAACCTGGCAGGTCACTGATTTGGATGCCGAAAGGATCTAATAGCCTAGTACATACATGTTAGTGTAACAGTATGGGTAGACGGTTTATATGATTACTAATGAAAATGGTTTCCAGTTAAAACATATATTAACAGTTATTTCTTTACAGATATGAAAAACTTTAGATTGAAAGTATATATTGGAATGCAAAATCTTTTTATTTAAGCCTGAAGAAAGGGAATTTAACTTGAAAATATTAGACTGAATAATAACTTCCTTATAATTATGTGGTAGGCTGGCTGTGACACTTCTAAACACTGAATATAACCAAGGTACAAACACAGAAAACAAGTACCACTCGCTGGTACTACATTTCACAAACACAACACAAAACGAGACAATTCTACAAGCTACAATGGGCATGGGGAATCGGGAAATTCTGGGTTCGGATGATAAAAAACTCGGAGACCACAGCAAATTACCCGAAGCCTGCACACCGGACAATTAATTGCCATGCAACGTTTAGGCATATGGGCCTTTAAGAGCTCTTCATCAACCTGGGCTCCTTCACGAGGTGGGGTGATGCGGAATACTTTTTTCTTCTTCCTCTCCTGTTCTTTGGCACGTTCCTCATAGGTTGCAAAGAATTTAAAGCGGTCGAAAATATTTGAACTTTCAAGTCCCTCTTCATCTCCATCTCCATTCGCTCCATCGCCGACCTGCGAAGTGAGATTTCCAATACGCCTGCCCTGCAAAACACCAGCAACACTGTCCGGTCATATCTATCAATTGCTCTCACTTTTTTTTTCCGGTATGTGTGTGTGTGCTTTGCTGGGAGATTTCAAGCAAAATTCTTCTATGCTACTGTATTAAGATTACTAAGCAAGACAAGTGTGTAGTTAGAGATTTATTCATGTAAGAAAGAAGTGAGACAGAAAGCAAAGGATCTAGAAAAAGAATTGGTCTTGAATTGGTTGCTTCTCCTGGATCTTCTGAACTCACATCCTTGCTGTAGAATAACATTAAATACGATTAATAAGTCATTCCAAAGAGAGACACACTTCCTAAGGTTGTAAAAGTAATTCTGTACAAAAGTGTTTGCTATAAAGGAAGAAGAGTCAATATATTAATTACAATTTTTCTATAAGAAAGAATAGCTAACATATTTACACATGCATGTTAAACTACATAAACACAAAACATATATATACACACACACGAGTGTGCACATATATATATATGTCTACATATTTACAATTAAGCAAAAAAATAAAGCTTTCTACATAATGTCTAAAGTCAGCTACAGTATCATCATTTCCATTTAACCTCATTTGAACAAATTCTTAACTTATGATTTAGGAATAGAAAAAAAAAAGGAAAAGTATTGATCTCACTGACAAAATGAACATAACTTAATCCAACCTATACAGCAAGGAATAAATGAAGATATTGGAAAATGTATACTACAGAAGTGAGAGAAAGACCAAAGAAAATCTGTAGTCATCTAAAGAGTATAAAATACCGAGATTCATCTAATTCATGCTTGTAGTTTGCCTATCTGGAGTACCTCTGCAGAAAGTGGAAATCACACCTACCTCTCTTGATAACCTGTTTTCGCGAGGCCTTGTAGTAGCGTGTTCATTATCCTCTTGGCCTTCTCCTGATTCCATCTGCTTAAATAGGTTACGAGCCTTGCTGGCTGTTTCTGTTGATGGGTGTAAATATTAAATGTTTAACCAAAAGTCAGCTAAAACCCCCTTTCTTTAATAATTTATCACATGAACAATAAATATCACAATAAATAATGACACGCAATGAAACGAAATCTTACCACTATTCCTGAAAACATCATCAATTTCTTTCTGATCGTCAAAGCTGCCACCGAGCTCTCCCTTCTCGAATCTTTCCCTCAGATTCTTTGTGGCAGGACGACCATCGATGTTGATCTGATCTGGCCGCCTGTTTTTGTCATTCTGGTTTTCCAGATTTCCAGACTCGAACATCTCCCTCGTTGAGATATTCTTGCCCTATAAAACAATGATTACTCAAACTTTGGAGCAGTCTTACCATGTTCAATATTTACACTACGGCAAATCATATGCTCAGAATGTAATTTTCAACTGAAAATAAAAATGATTCTTACAGCGCACAACATCTGACGGAACTGTGACAATTCCTGGTTACGCCTCTTCCTCATCTCGTCACGGCGGTGCCTCTGTTTCTTCAGGTCTTCCATCCCAGCGAAGCTCACCTGAAGAAAACCACAAGCAAATTAAAACCCGCAAGAATCAGAATTTCTTAGACATACAAAAATATTTACAAGAGGGCGAGACATTAGAATATAACTTTAAATGTGAGGAAATAATGTTGAAAACAAAAAGCATAAATTCTAGGTTTAACTTTTTACTGCATATGTGTTTGTGTGTGTGTGTGTGTGTGTGTGTGTGTGTGTGTGTGTGTGTGTGTGTGTGTGTGTGTGTGTGTGTGTGTGTGTGTGTGTGTGTGTGTGTGTGTGTGAGTAAGTGAGTGTGTGAGTAAGCGAGTGAGTGAGTGTGTCTGTGTTTGTGAGAGACAGTTCAAGCATGTGCATGTGCGCAAAATAAACCAAATTCCATCACGCACTGGACGAGTAATCTTCTTCTTCTTCTTGGTCTTGACGGCATCGGGATCTCCCTCTTCGCCTTCCTCTCCCTCTCCCTCTTCCTCCTCCTCGTCTTCATCGTCCTCGTCCTCCTCGTAGTCGCCGAGCTCAGAGTTCTCAATGCCGTACTCATCATCATCGCCGTACATAAACCTATCGAGGATAAAAAAAAAGAGACAAATAAAAGATAGATATATGATTATCAATATGATTGCTACTAATACATTGGCATCATTACTTTTTTTGTGTCACTAACATTGATCCAAATAATAATAATAATGATAAACATGATGATCATAATAATGATAATATTCATAGTGGTGGTAATCATAATAACAATAATAATAATAACAATATCAATAACAGTAAATTAATAATAATAATAATAATAACAATAATAATAATAATAACAGTAAAATAATAATAATAATAATAATAATAATAATAATAATAATAACAATAATACCAAATTTGGTAACAATAATAGTAATAATACCAACAATACTACTAATAATATCAGAAACAACAATAGCAATCACCATCAATGCAAAACAATAAAGACAACGGAGATACCAGCTATCGTAATCCTAAAATCTAAAAAACAAACATATAAAGAGACTCACTTGGCCGCCCTGTTGAGCAGCGAGCTGGACCTCCTCACTTGGACGGGGTCGGCTCTGCCCTCGTCCTCCTGGGCTGCCTGCTCGAACATGGCGAACTTTTGCCTGACGTTTGCTGTCGAGAGTTCTTCGAGGCCATAGTCGGGCCTGTCGGTGGCTGTAAGTAGAAAGCGGATGAGTGAAATGATAAGGAATGAGATGATAAGGAAAGGAGGGAAGTGGAAGCAGGAATAGGGGAAATCTGTCAAGGGATTGATAAGGGATTAGGAAAGTATGTTGCTGGAGTATGGGTGATGCCTCATTGACAGGAAGGAAGATATGTTGTGGCGATTAATTAAACACCGTCCTAATGATGGAGATATTTCTTTTAGAGTTTACCTTTCCCCATGTTCACTGGCATGGTAAAACGACCTACAGAAATCTACCCGAGGTCATAAAATTCATATTTTACACATGCACATTAATGTACAGCGTTAAAGAGGTAGGAAAGAGTAAATATGAAAAGTCCCAAACGCGCAAGTGGGCTATGGTGTTTTGGGCGTGACGGGCCGGGCGAATGGGGCGACGTGACCAACAACTCACGTGGGTGGGTATGTCTGGGAGTCCATTTTAGACGTCGGGGAGTAAAGCGGTGAAGGACATGGATGTACCACCAACGGGGCACACGTCGCCCCCACGCCCGCTCCACACCCACGCGCCCAAACCCCAGCGAGGGCGTGGTGGGGGATTCTCGATACCACACCACTACGCTCACGCCCGTCGAGTCTCGCAAGGGCA